>CAWUFW010023745.1:0-70363 GCA_963921515.1 Calotriton arnoldi | reverse complement strand
TTATCAGTGCACCCTCCTTTATAGTAAATCTGTCCTACAGTGTACCTACACGGTGTCGTCGTAACATTAGACTATCTCAACGCACTCTTAGCATCATAACTGCACAATATATCAGTCACAGCACCGAATATCAGTGCACCCTCCTTTATAGTAAATCTGTCCTACAGTGTACCTACACGGTGTCCTCGTAACATTAGACTATCTCAGCGCACTCTTAGCATCATAACTGCACAATATATCAGTCACAGCACCGAATATCAGTGCACCCTCCTTTATAGTAAATCTGTCCTACAGTGTACCTACACGGTGTCCTCGTAACATTAGACTATCTCAGCGCACTCTTTTAGCATCATAACTGCACAATATATCAGTCACAGCACCGAATATCAGTGCACCCTCCTTTATAGTAAATCTGTCCTACAGTGTACCTACACGGTGTCCTCGTAACATTAGACTATCTCAGCGCACTCTTAGCATCATAACTGCACAATATATCAGTCACAGCACCGAATATCAGTGCACCCTCCTTTATAGTAAATCTGTCCTACAGTGTACCTACACGGTGTCCTCGTAACATTAGACTATCTCAACGCACTCTTTTAGCATCATAACTGCACAATATATCAGTCACAGCACCGAATATCAGTGCACCCTCCTTTATAGTAAATCTGTCCTACAGTGTACCTACACGGTGTCGTCGTAACATTAGACTATCTCAGCGCACTCTTTTAGCATCATAACTGCACAATATATCAGTCACAGCACCGAATATCAGTGCACCCTCCTTTATAGTAAATCTGTCCTACAGTGTACCTACACGGTGTCGTCGTAACATTAGACTATCTCAGCGCACTCTTTTAGCATCATAACTGCACAATATATCAGTCACAGCACCGAATATCAGTGCACCCTCCTTTATAGTAAATCTGTCCTACAGTGTACCTACACGGTGTCCTCGTAACATTAGACTATCTCAGCGCACTCTTTTAGCATCATAACTGCACAATATATCAGTCACAGCACCGAATATCAGTGCACCCTCCTTTATAGTAAATCTGTCCTACAGTGTACCTACACGGTGTCGTCGTAACATTAGACTATCTCAGCGCACTCTTTTAGCATCATAACTGCACAATATATCAGTCACAGCACCGAATATCAGTGCACCCTCCTTTATAGTAAATCTGTCCTACAGTGTACCTACACGGTGTCCTCGTAACATTAGACTATCTCAGCGCACTCTTAGCATCATAACTGCACAATATATCAGTCACAGCACCGAATATCAGTGCACCCTCCTTTATAGTAAATCTGTCCTACAGTGTACCTACACGGTGTCCTCGTAACATTAGACTATCTCAGCGCACTCTTTTAGCATCATAACTGCACAATATATCAGTCACAGCACCGAATATCAGTGCACCCTCCTTTATAGTAAATCTGTCCTACAGTGTACCTACACGGTGTCCTCGTAACATTAGACTATCTCAGCGCACTCTTTAGCATCATAACTGCACAATATATCAGTCACAGCACCGAATATCAGTGCACCCTCCTTTATAGTAAATCTGTCCTACAGTGTACCTACACGGTGTCGTCGTAACATTAGACTATCTCAGCGCACTCTTAGCATCATAACTGCACAATATATCAGTCACAGCACCGAATATCAGTGCACCCTCCTTTATAGTAAATCTGTCCTACAGTGTACCTACACGGTGTCGTCGTAACATTAGACTATCTCAGCGCACTCTTAGCATCATAACTGCACAATATATCAGTCACAGCACCGAATATCAGTGCACCCTCCTTTATAGTAAATCTGTCCAATACAGTGTACCTACACGGTGTCGTCGTAACATTAGACTATCTCAACGCACTCTTAGCATCATAACTGCACAATATATCAGTCACAGCACCGAATATCAGTGCACCCTCCTTTATAGTAAATCTGTCCTACAGTGTACCTACACGGTGTCCTCGTAACATTAGACTATCTCAGCGCACTCTTAGCATCATAACTGCACAATATATCAGTCACAGCACCGAATATCAGTGCACCCTCCTTTATAGTAAATCTGTCCTACAGTGTACCTACACGGTGTCGTCGTAACATTAGACTATCTCAGCGCACTCTTAGCATCATAACTGCACAATATATCAGTCACAGCACCGAATATCAGTGCACCCTCCTTTATAGTAAATCTGTCCTACAGTGTACCTACACGGTGTCCTCGTAACATTAGACTATCTCAGCGCACTCTTAGCATCATAACTGCACAATATATCAGTCACAGCACCGAATATCAGTGCACCCTCCTTTATAGTAAATCTGTCCTACAGTGTACCTACACGGTGTCCTCGTAACATTAGACTATCTCAGCGCACTCTTTTAGCATCATAACTGCACAATATATCAGTCACAGCACCGAATATCAGTGCACCCTCCTTTATAGTAAATCTGTCCTACAGTGTACCTACACGGTGTCCTCGTAACATTAGACTATCTCAGCGCACTCTTAGCATCATAACTGCACAATATATCAGTCACAGCACCGAATATCAGTGCACCCTCCTTTATAGTAAATCTGTCCTACAGTGTACCTACACGGTGTCCTCGTAACATTAGACTATCTCAGCGCACTCTTTAGCATCATAACTGCACAATATATCAGTCACAGCACCGAATATCAGTGCACCCTCCTTTATAGTAAATCTGTCCTACAGTGTACCTACACGGTGTCGTCGTAACATTAGACTATCTCAGCGCACTCTTTTAGCATCATAACTGCACAATATATCAGTCACAGCACCGAATATCAGTGCACCCTCCTTTATAGTAAATCTGTCCTACAGTGTACCTACACGGTGTCGTCGTAACATTAGACTATCTCAGCGCACTCTTTTAGCATCATAACTGCACAATATATCAGTCACAGCACCGAATATCAGTGCACCCTCCTTTATAGTAAATCTGTCCTACAGTGTACCTACACGGTGTCCTCGTAACATTAGACTATCTCAGCGCACTCTTTAGCATCATAACTGCACAATATATCAGTCACAGCACCGAATATCAGTGCACCCTCCTTTATAGTAAATCTGTCCTACAGTGTACCTACACGGTGTCGTCGTAACATTAGACTATCTCAGCGCACTCTTTTAGCATCATAACTGCACAATATATCAGTCACAGCACCGAATATCAGTGCACCCTCCTTTATAGTAAATCTGTCCTACAGTGTACCTACACGGTGTCCTCGTAACATTAGACTATCTCAGCGCACTCTTAGCATCATAACTGCACAATATATCAGTCACAGCACCGAATATCAGTGCACCCTCCTTTATAGTAAATCTGTCCTACAGTGTACCTACACGGTGTCCTCGTAACATTAGACTATCTCAGCGCACTCTTTAGCATCATAACTGCACAATATATCAGTCACAGCACCGAATATCAGTGCACCCTCCTTTATAGTAAATCTGTCCTACAGTGTACCTACACGGTGTCCTCGTAACATTAGACTATCTCAGCGCACTCTTTAGCATCATAACTGCACAATATATCAGTCACAGCACCGAATATCAGTGCACCCTCCTTTATAGTAAATCTGTCCTACAGTGTACCTACACGGTGTCGTCGTAACATTAGACTATCTCAGCGCACTCTTAGCATCATAACTGCACAATATATCAGTCACAGCACCGAATATCAGTGCACCCTCCTTTATAGTAAATCTGTCCTACAGTGTACCTACACGGTGTCGTCGTAACATTAGACTATCTCAGCGCACTCTTAGCATCATAACTGCACAATATATCAGTCACAGCACCGAATATCAGTGCACCCTCCTTTATAGTAAATCTGTCCTACAGTGTACCTACACGGTGTCCTCGTAACATTAGACTATCTCAGCGCACTCTTAGCATCATAACTGCACAATATATCAGTCACAGCACCGAATATCAGTGCACCCTCCTTTATAGTAAATCTGTCCTACAGTGTACCTACACGGTGTCCTCGTAACATTAGACTATCTCAGCGCACTCTTTAGCATCATAACTGCACAATATATCAGTCACAGCACCGAATATCAGTGCACCCTCCTTTATAGTAAATCTGTCCTACAGTGTACCTACACGGTGTCCTCGTAACATTAGACTATCTCAGCGCACTCTTAGCATCATAACTGCACAATATATCAGTCACAGCACCGAATATCAGTGCACCCTCCTTTATAGTAAATCTGTCCTACAGTGTACCTACACGGTGTCCTCGTAACATTAGACTATCTCAGCGCACTCTTAGCATCATAACTGCACAATATATCAGTCACAGCACCGAATATCAGTGCACCCTCCTTTATAGTAAATCTGTCCTACAGTGTACCTACACGGTGTCCTCGTAACATTAGACTATCTCAGCGCACTCTTTAGCATCATAACTGCACAATATATCAGTCACAGCACCGAATATCAGTGCACCCTCCTTTATAGTAAATCTGTCCTACAGTGTACCTACACGGTGTCCTCGTAACATTAGACTATCTCAGCGCACTCTTAGCATCATAACTGCACAATATATCAGTCACAGCACCGAATATCAGTGCACCCTCCTTTATAGTAAATCTGTCCTACAGTGTACCTACACGGTGTCCTCGTAACATTAGACTATCTCAGCGCACTCTTTTAGCATCATAACTGCACAATATATCAGTCACAGCACCGAATATCAGTGCACCCTCCTTTATAGTAAATCTGTCCTACAGTGTACCTACACGGTGTCCTCGTAACATTAGACTATCTCAGCGCACTCTTAGCATCATAACTGCACAATATATCAGTCACAGCACCGAATATCAGTGCACCCTCCTTTATAGTAAATCTGTCCTACAGTGTACCTACACGGTGTCCTCGTAACATTAGACTATCTCAGCGCACTCTTTAGCATCATAACTGCACAATATATCAGTCACAGCACCGAATATCAGTGCACCCTCCTTTATAGTAAATCTGTCCTACAGTGTACCTACACGGTGTCCTCGTAACATTAGACTATCTCAGCGCACTCTTAGCATCATAACTGCACAATATATCAGTCACAGCACCGAATATCAGTGCACCCTCCTTTATAGTAAATCTGTCCTACAGTGTACCTACACGGTGTCCTCGTAACATTAGACTATCTCAGCGCACTCTTTTAGCATCATAACTGCACAATATATCAGTCACAGCACCGAATATCAGTGCACCCTCCTTTATAGTAAATCTGTCCTACAGTGTACCTACACGGTGTCCTCGTAACATTAGACTATCTCAGCGCACTCTTTAGCATCATAACTGCACAATATATCAGTCACAGCACCGAATATCAGTGCACCCTCCTTTATAGTAAATCTGTCCTACAGTGTACCTACACGGTGTCCTCGTAACATTAGACTATCTCAGCGCACTCTTAGCATCATAACTGCACAATATATCAGTCACAGCACCGAATATCAGTGCACCCTCCTTTATAGTAAATCTGTCCTACAGTGTACCTACACGGTGTCCTCGTAACATTAGACTATCTCAGCGCACTCTTTAGCATCATAACTGCACAATATATCAGTCACAGCACCGAATATCAGTGCACCCTCCTTTATAGTAAATCTGTCCTACAGTGTACCTACACGGTGTCCTCGTAACATTAGACTATCTCAGCGCACTCTTTAGCATCATAACTGCACAATATATCAGTCACAGCACCGAATATCAGTGCACCCTCCTTTATAGTAAATCTGTCCTACAGTGTACCTACACGGTGTCCTCGTAACATTAGACTATCTCAGCGCACTCTTTAGCATCATAACTGCACAATATATCAGTCACAGCACCGAATATCAGTGCACCCTCCTTTATAGTAAATCTGTCCTACAGTGTACCTACACGGTGTCCTCGTAACATTAGACTATCTCAGCGCACTCTTTTAGCATCATAACTGCACAATATATCAGTCACAGCACCGAATATCAGTGCACCCTCCTTTATAGTAAATCTGTCCTACAGTGTACCTACACGGTGTCCTCGTAACATTAGACTATCTCAGCGCACTCTTTTAGCATCATAACTGCACAATATATCAGTCACAGCACCGAATATCAGTGCACCCTCCTTTATAGTAAATCTGTCCTACAGTGTACCTACACGGTGTCCTCGTAACATTAGACTATCTCAGCGCACTCTTTAGCATCATAACTGCACAATATATCAGTCACAGCACCGAATATCAGTGCACCCTCCTTTATAGTAAATCTGTCCTACAGTGTACCTACACGGTGTCCTCGTAACATTAGACTATCTCAGCGCACTCTTTAGCATCATAACTGCACAATATATCAGTCACAGCACCGAATATCAGTGCACCCTCCTTTATAGTAAATCTGTCCTACAGTGTACCTACACGGTGTCCTCGTAACATTAGACTATCTCAGCGCACTCTTTAGCATCATAACTGCACAATATATCAGTCACAGCACCGAATATCAGTGCACCCTCCTTTATAGTAAATCTGTCCTACAGTGTACCTACACGGTGTCCTCGTAACATTAGACTATCTCAGCGCACTCTTTTAGCATCATAACTGCACAATATATCAGTCACAGCACCGAATATCAGTGCACCCTCCTTTATAGTAAATCTGTCCTACAGTGTACCTACACGGTGTCCTCGTAACATTAGACTATCTCAGCGCACTCTTTTAGCATCATAACTGCACAATATATCAGTCACAGCACCGAATATCAGTGCACCCTCCTTTATAGTAAATCTGTCCTACAGTGTACCTACACGGTGTCCTCGTAACATTAGACTATCTCAGCGCACTCTTTAGCATCATAACTGCACAATATATCAGTCACAGCACCGAATATCAGTGCACCCTCCTTTATAGTAAATCTGTCCTACAGTGTACCTACACGGTGTCCTCGTAACATTAGACTATCTCAGCGCACTCTTTAGCATCATAACTGCACAATATATCAGTCACAGCACCGAATATCAGTGCACCCTCCTTTATAGTAAATCTGTCCTACAGTGTACCTACACGGTGTCCTCGTAACATTAGACTATCTCAGCGCACTCTTTAGCATCATAACTGCACAATATATCAGTCACAGCACCGAATATCAGTGCACCCTCCTTTATAGTAAATCTGTCCTACAGTGTACCTACACGGTGTCCTCGTAACATTAGACTATCTCAGCGCACTCTTTAGCATCATAACTGCACAATATATCAGTCACAGCACCGAATATCAGTGCACCCTCCTTTATAGTAAATCTGTCCTACAGTGTACCTACACGGTGTCCTCGTAACATTAGACTATCTCAGCGCACTCTTTAGCATCATAACTGCACAATATATCAGTCACAGCACCGAATATCAGTGCACCCTCCTTTATAGTAAATCTGTCCTACAGTGTACCTACACGGTGTCCTCGTAACATTAGACTATCTCAGCGCACTCTTTAGCATCATAACTGCACAATATATCAGTCACAGCACCGAATATCAGTGCACCCTCCTTTATAGTAAATCTGTCCTACAGTGTACCTACACGGTGTCCTCGTAACATTAGACTATCTCAGCGCACTCTTTTAGCATCATAACTGCACAATATATCAGTCACAGCACCGAATATCAGTGCACCCTCCTTTATAGTAAATCTGTCCTACAGTGTACCTACACGGTGTCCTCGTAACATTAGACTATCTCAGCGCACTCTTTAGCATCATAACTGCACAATATATCAGTCACAGCACCGAATATCAGTGCACCCTCCTTTATAGTAAATCTGTCCTACAGTGTACCTACACGGTGTCCTCGTAACATTAGACTATCTCAGCGCACTCTTTAGCATCATAACTGCACAATATATCAGTCACAGCACCGAATATCAGTGCACCCTCCTTTATAGTAAATCTGTCCTACAGTGTACCTACACGGTGTCCTCGTAACATTAGACTATCTCAGCGCACTCTTTAGCATCATAACTGCACAATATATCAGTCACAGCACCGAATATCAGTGCACCCTCCTTTATAGTAAATCTGTCCTACAGTGTACCTACACGGTGTCCTCGTAACATTAGACTATCTCAGCGCACTCTTTAGCATCATAACTGCACAATATATCAGTCACAGCACCGAATATCAGTGCACCCTCCTTTATAGTAAATCTGTCCTACAGTGTACCTACACGGTGTCCTCGTAACATTAGACTATCTCAGCGCACTCTTTAGCATCATAACTGCACAATATATCAGTCACAGCACCGAATATCAGTGCACCCTCCTTTATAGTAAATCTGTCCTACAGTGTACCTACACGGTGTCCTCGTAACATTAGACTATCTCAGCGCACTCTTTAGCATCATAACTGCACAATATATCAGTCACAGCACCGAATATCAGTGCACCCTCCTTTATAGTAAATCTGTCCTACAGTGTACCTACACGGTGTCCTCGTAACATTAGACTATCTCAGCGCACTCTTTAGCATCATAACTGCACAATATATCAGTCACAGCACCGAATATCAGTGCACCCTCCTTTATAGTAAATCTGTCCTACAGTGTACCTACACGGTGTCCTCGTAACATTAGACTATCTCAGCGCACTCTTAGCATCATAACTGCACAATATATCAGTCACAGCACCGAATATCAGTGCACCCTCCTTTATAGTAAATCTGTCCTACAGTGTACCTACACGGTGTCCTCGTAACATTAGACTATCTCAGCGCACTCTTTTAGCATCATAACTGCACAATATATCAGTCACAGCACCGAATATCAGTGCACCCTCCTTTATAGTAAATCTGTCCTACAGTGTACCTACACGGTGTCCTCGTAACATTAGACTATCTCAGCGCACTCTTTAGCATCATAACTGCACAATATATCAGTCACAGCACCGAATATCAGTGCACCCTCCTTTATAGTAAATCTGTCCTACAGTGTACCTACACGGTGTCCTCGTAACATTAGACTATCTCAGCGCACTCTTAGCATCATAACTGCACAATATATCAGTCACAGCACCGAATATCAGTGCACCCTCCTTTATAGTAAATCTGTCCTACAGTGTACCTACACGGTGTCCTCGTAACATTAGACTATCTCAGCGCACTCTTAGCATCATAACTGCACAATATATCAGTCACAGCACCGAATATCAGTGCACCCTCCTTTATAGTAAATCTGTCCTACAGTGTACCTACACGGTGTCCTCGTAACATTAGACTATCTCAGCGCACTCTTTAGCATCATAACTGCACAATATATCAGTCACAGCACCGAATATCAGTGCACCCTCCTTTATAGTAAATCTGTCCTACAGTGTACCTACACGGTGTCCTCGTAACATTAGACTATCTCAGCGCACTCTTAGCATCATAACTGCACAATATATCAGTCACAGCACCGAATATCAGTGCACCCTCCTTTATAGTAAATCTGTCCTACAGTGTACCTACACGGTGTCCTCGTAACATTAGACTATCTCAGCGCACTCTTAGCATCATAACTGCACAATATATCAGTCACAGCACCGAATATCAGTGCACCCTCCTTTATAGTAAATCTGTCCTACAGTGTACCTACACGGTGTCCTCGTAACATTAGACTATCTCAGCGCACTCTTAGCATCATAACTGCACAATATATCAGTCACAGCACCGAATATCAGTGCACCCTCCTTTATAGTAAATCTGTCCTACAGTGTACCTACACGGTGTCCTCGTAACATTAGACTATCTCAGCGCACTCTTAGCATCATAACTGCACAATATATCAGTCACAGCACCGAATATCAGTGCACCCTCCTTTATAGTAAATCTGTCCTACAGTGTACCTACACGGTGTCCTCGTAACATTAGACTATCTCAGCGCACTCTTAGCATCATAACTGCACAATATATCAGTCACAGCACCGAATATCAGTGCACCCTCCTTTATAGTAAATCTGTCCTACAGTGTACCTACACGGTGTCCTCGTAACATTAGACTATCTCAGCGCACTCTTTAGCATCATAACTGCACAATATATCAGTCACAGCACCGAATATCAGTGCACCCTCCTTTATAGTAAATCTGTCCTACAGTGTACCTACACGGTGTCCTCGTAACATTAGACTATCTCAGCGCACTCTTTAGCATCATAACTGCACAATATATCAGTCACAGCACCGAATATCAGTGCACCCTCCTTTATAGTAAATCTGTCCTACAGTGTACCTACACGGTGTCCTCGTAACATTAGACTATCTCAGCGCACTCTTTAGCATCATAACTGCACAATATATCAGTCACAGCACCGAATATCAGTGCACCCTCCTTTATAGTAAATCTGTCCTACAGTGTACCTACACGGTGTCCTCGTAACATTAGACTATCTCAGCGCACTCTTAGCATCATAACTGCACAATATATCAGTCACAGCACCGAATATCAGTGCACCCTCCTTTATAGTAAATCTGTCCTACAGTGTACCTACACGGTGTCCTCGTAACATTAGACTATCTCAGCGCACTCTTTTAGCATCATAACTGCACAATATATCAGTCACAGCACCGAATATCAGTGCACCCTCCTTTATAGTAAATCTGTCCTACAGTGTACCTACACGGTGTCCTCGTAACATTAGACTATCTCAACGCACTCTTAGCATCATAACTGCACAATATATCAGTCACAGCACCGAATATCAGTGCACCCTCCTTTATAGTAAATCTGTCCTACAGTGTACCTACACGGTGTCCTCGTAACATTAGACTATCTCAACGCACTCTTTAGCATCATAACTGCACAATATATCAGTCACAGCACCGAATATCAGTGCACCCTCCTTTATAGTAAATCTGTCCTACAGTGTACCTACACGGTGTCGTCGTAACATTAGACTATCTCAACGCACTCTTAGCATCATAACTGCACAATATATCAGTCACAGCATCATAACAGCACCGAATATCAGTGCACCCTCTTTGCCTAACAATAGCATAATATATCCGCGTCCTCTCATGGCATCTTAAAGGCACCTAGCTCAGTCCTCTCATGGCATCATAATGGCACATAGCTCAGTCCTCTCATGGCATCATAATGGCACATAGCTCAGTCCTCTCATGGCATCATAATGGCACATAGCTCAGTCCTCTCATGGCATCATAATGCCACATAGCTCAGTCCTCTCATGGCATCATAATGGCACATAGCTCAGTCCTCTCATGGCATCATAATGGCACATAGCTCAGTCCTCTCATGGCATCATAATGCCACATAGCTCAGTCCTCTCATGGGATCATAATGGCACTTAGCTCAGTCCTCTCATGGCATCATAATGCCACATAGCTCAGTCCTCTCATGGCATCATAACGGTACATAGCTCAGCGTACCCTGGTTGCCTAATATTAGCACAAAACCTCAGTGCACATCATAGCCGAATCATGACTGTAATTTATGTCAAATTGTCAGTACACTTTTCTATCATCATAATTGAACAATACAACGGAGTAAGCTCGAGGCACACTATTTCGGTGTAACCACATAATATCACCATAGCATCTAAGTGCATCTTTACACAATCAAAACACCACACTTTCTCATTGTGCTGTCACGGCAGCATCAAAGTACAATACCTGGATGTCCCCTCGTAGGATCGTGCTTCTTTCCAGGTGTCCAGGTCCAAATATGTGCGCAAGGCCTGGTCAGTTTCCAGGTCTCCCTGTCACAGCTCCCATGTGCAGAGGATCACATCACTCAGAAGGAGGTAGGCCATTGTGCCTCAGAAGACTTGCAATCATTAACCAGCAACCGAGAAACAACTGCCGAGGAGGATGGTTTCACACTGGCACTGCCCCTGCTGCTCCGTAACTTTGCCTCGAACCTTCTGCAACGAGGAAGCGGCGATGGCGGCAGCGACACCCGTTTTTTGGGCCGCGCAGCCTGGCACGTCCCCCACGCAGCAAGTGCTGGGACACCCAGTCTCAGGCAGAAGCGAGCACTGCACACACACCGAGGAGGATGTGCGGCTTGGCAGGTAACCCGAGTGCAGGTAAGAGAAGCCGTGGCCCCGCCCACTGCCCTGCCAGAGACTCTCTCATCCCCATCGAATGTTGAATTTTAACCACTTCCAGCCCGCGGCTTGAAGCACACCCGCATTTTTGCAGCTCAAGGGGAGAGCTGCTACAAACTTCAGGGGCTGCTATACACACTGCGCAAGTGACAGAATATGCACCGGTGACCAGAAAGTTTGTCACCAACGTTTTCACAGACTGACCCGTACAAAAGGTCCCCCTTGCTCTGTTTGGTCAGTGCAAAGTCTGCGCTAGTCACTCAGTGTAAACGCAGATGCAAGTTTGCTCGGATGTTGGCGATTAATAGCTCTGTCACTGGCAAATATTTTGCCACCAAATATTTAACTAGTCCTCCTATACTCAGTGCTTCTCTCAGCTTGGCTTAAGAGCGAGAATGTTTTACGGCATGGGCAAAGTAGGCAATTGCCCAGAGCCCCCCATCTTTCATGTGACCCCCTAAAAAGGTGACCTTTCTCTCTATGTACCCCTGTCTATTCTATTTTTATACATTAACTTCTCTCTCTCCCTCTCTCTGCTTACCTTTACCTCTGACTCTGAATGTCTCTACCCAGTGTCATCTTAAGGATTCTTGGATCCCCGGGCAAGACATATTTCAACTACTTTTGTGTGATCCCGTTTCTGAAAGTTTAACATATAATTCAGTAAAGTTTGGCATCATGCGTGTTTGAATTAGTGGGTAACGGGTAATAAAATTCAAAGTCGTTCTGAACAGCGGGGCCCAAAATATGTCTTGCCCAGGAGCTCAAAAATCCTTAAAATGACACTACTTGGGAGAGAAGGATTTAAAAAGAAAGCCAATGCCAAGATATTGAGAAGTCAGTCTCTTATTGCAACTTTAATTGCTTCTAAACCTTTACATTTTGGGAGTATAATCAACCCCCATGACAAACATTAACTAGATTTTTTATACAGCACCTCATTTCTACTTCTGGTGTTTCAAAGAACTATAAATAACGGAAAACAGCCTTTCCTCCGCAGCCAGAACTACTCAGTACCATTACAACGTGGGCAATAGAATGAACGCGTTGTTACCACGCGTTCCATTACCATGCAAGCCGTTACAACGACTTGCATTAGGGAACGTGTTGTTGGATTTTAAATACAACACCTTCCCTACTGTTGCACAGATTGGAGTGGTAATATATACTATTCTAAAGTCCAGCGCTTCCCAAAGGCAAGTCACTGCAACAACTTGCGTGGTACTGGAACACATGGTAACAACGCGTTCATTGTATTGCCAGCGTTGTAATGGCATGCGTTGTAAAAGCATGAGTGATTGTGTCATACATCCATAAATAACAGGTGCCCCCATCTACCAAATGTACCTACCTCGGATGGAAGGCCAGGTTTCTCTTGCCAAGATTCAATGTTGTGACCTGCTGATCACACAAGGACCCAATGTATTATCCTTGAGACAATGGTGTTCTGCGTGAAAAATAATAGTGATCGGTGGTACTTGTGGAACGAATGGCTGATCTGTGTGGTGATCAGCCTTGCACTTTGAAGCGTAGGTGAGTCAGCAGTGTCAAGCATTGGATTTGTTATCGAGTTACACCCTCCAATAAAATTCCTAAACTTAGACAGTCGCACAGGTGTCAGATGTGTAAGATGTGTGCTTTCGTGCAAAGCATGCGTTACATGAACTTATATCCGGCAATGTACCGCACAACTTCTTACCTGTGCTCAGTTTCATTAGGCATTAGGATATCACTCAAACACAGATCAGCCACTTCAGTAGATCTCACATTTTGTGACAAAACATATTGAGGCATATTTACAAAAAAATGTCGGAGCGCGAAGCTGCGCCAAAATCAGAAGCGCTGCGCTCCGACATTTTTAAAACACAGGAATGCACCGTATTCACAAGAAGACGGTGCACCCCTGTGTTTCCCCTAGCACTGGTGCAAAAAAAGCTGCCTAGCGCCAGCGCAGGCACCCTGTTGCCATGTTGCAAGGGTGCCTGCACTGCAGGGGCGATTGTTTATGTGCAGGAAGGGACACCTTCCTGCACATAAACAATCATTCATGGCGATTTGCTCTTTTTATGTGTGCTGAAGAATGCAGCACACATAAAAAGAGAAAAAAAAGTGGAGAAATCAATGATTTTTCCTTGTGTCGTCATTCCCAGGCCTGGTAATCCATGGCGTTAGAATGGCGCTGTTTTTGCCTCTGCCTCAGCCTTGTAAATCTGGGGTAGCGTAAAAAAGCAATGGGTGTTGAGGTTGAACGCCCACAGCAACACCCATTGCATGCCCCTTTGCCGGAGAGGACTGCTGGTGGAAAGGAGCATATTTACAAGGTGGCGTTAAGCCATGTTAAGTGGCTTAGCGGCACCTTGTAAATATGGGAAACGGCGCTACGCCAACAGAGCGTCAAAAAAAGTGAAGCTCCGGTGGCGAGAGGGGCTTGTTCATATGCCCCATTGTTTTTGCGCTGTTCCCACTAGACAAGTCCCCTTGAATAGGTTGACAGTTTTGTGCTGCATGAGGGTCAACCTTTGGTGTAAAAAACACGTTTGAGCTATAAAGCTGATCACCGCTGCCATTGGTGCCACTTTGCAACCTTCAGTTAATCTGGGCCCAGGTGGCAGCAGCGAGTGCTACCTCACTGAGCCTGCTTGGTAGGAGTCAGGGTTAATCTGAAGATCCAGAGAGAACACCTCTGTTGTGCCAATTTGGCAATAAAAGGGCTTTGTTTGGAGGCATGATGGTCTGCTAGCTATTAATATATCAAAACAATATACAAACCGTCCATTAGCAAAACGTTATAGCACACAATCTTCAAATATACCACAGATGCCATCTCAGCAAAATGTTACATGATACAAAAACGTTTGTCTAAGTCTCCACAGCTGGTAGGAATATGTTAAGCAAATCGCAATCTATGAGACTATTTCTTTATATGTATTTATTAGCATTTTTCAAAATATACTATAACACGTACACATTCTCAAACAGAACACCCACTGTGACATTATCAGATTGCCAAAGTACAAATTCCAGTTTCTTACTCAACACACTCAGACATATTAAATATATCTGATCTAAGTCAGCAGCCTGTAGTTTTCCCATAACATACCTGTGGACGTTTGCCACACAGTAGAGGTGGGCGAGACACAGTTGCCTGGTTCCTGATCAGTTCCAGGTCCTCTTGAAACCTTGAGCTCAAAACTATGCAAGCTTTCATGGAGGCAATGTGGCTAAGTGTCTACAGGTGTCGATGATTTGCAGACATTTCACGGCGGGGCAAACACCGACACACTCTCCATACCAGTTTTTGGCCCGCAGTGGTTGCATTTCACTAAGTAATCACATGCATGAAATTTACATACATGGAATTTACACCCGGTGGAACATTTTATACGCATACATTTAAAGCACATTACATTTAACATTTTTTAACTACAGAATATTGGGCAGATTTACAATCCCCTTGTGACACTTTTGTGCCGCCGATGCTTCACTTTTTGTGACGCAGCGGTGGCGTAAACAATGCGCCACGTTGCGGGCCATTTAAAACGTGACACATCTAGGGAGATGTGTCGCCTGGTAAAGCCTTGCTCCACATTATACCTGCGTCAGGTATAATGTATGGTGGGCATTCCCATGCGGTAAAGCCTCGTAGAAGTGACGCAATGAAATCTACAAGATTTCACTGCGCCACGTATAGGACGCTACTGCGTCAAAACCCTACGCCTGCTTGGAGCAGACGTAAGGAGTGACGCAGTGTATTAGGAATAGGCCTCCCCATGCATTGCTGGAGTTGCGTCGTGCTTGCGACACGACTCCATCAAAGCACGACTTTTGTGCCGACAGATGCGTCAACATTTTGGACGCGTCTGTCAATCCTTGCTCCATGGTGTGCCGTATTGTAAATACGGCGCATCCATGGTGGCGCAAGGGTTTCGCACGCAAGTGCAGGGAAACTGGCGCATTTATACAGATGCGTCAGTTTCTTGTTAATAAGCCCCTAAGTATTGTTCCTCTCTAGAGAAATACCTTTCTTTACACAGTTTCCCAAACTGTGGGTCCTGACCCACTAGTAGCTCGCAAGCTGATTTTTGGTGTGTCACGAAAGTCCAAGAAATAAATAAAGACGCCTTTAAAATTTGTATTTAACTTGTCACATTTGCTGCACTTCAAAGATAGAGGTCAAATGTCAGGCTATGTCTTCTGACAAAGTGCTGCCATGGCGATTGGTGTTCACAAACTCGTCTCACTTTGCAGTCAGAGAAAGAAAAGTAAAGTGAATTATGTGACAATCTTGCTGGAGTACAGAGTGTGAATGGAAAGGCTGTCGTTTTGTAACACACAACAACATGTAAATACATGTAAACAAACTTTGCACATTTAGCAGATAGGAAATCAGAAATTAAACACATTTTTGAAGTGTGATGGAAGCAAAGATTTTAATATGATCAAAACATATCAAGACGCTTTACTTGGTGATGCACAAATGATAAATATTCACTACAATCCGATTCCATACATTAATATTTGTGTGCAACATAGCTTTATCAGTGAAACTGTATTTTTGTGCAAATTTACTGACCATTTCAATAAAAAATATTCTGTCTGCAAAATACAGTCTGCTGCCATGTGATGCTTTAGTTACATTAAAAAAATTGTCTGCCTCATGGCCATTAAAGCTAGGTGGATCGCGAAAGTTTGTCATTCTAAAAAGTTTGGGAAGCACGACTCTACACACATGTTAATGTTCTCTCACTGTTCTGTTTCATGTACGCAATTGAACAGGAGGAAACATGTTTGTGTTTCAATGGTGAGAAATAACCTGTAAGGGTTATTTAAGTTTCCACAAGCATATTATTTTGTATGTGCTTGCTAACGCTTTCCTGGAACCTCTCTCCAAAATGCCCTAATTCCTTCCCCTTCTTCTGGGTGTAGCTGATCCACCCAACAAGCAGGTTTTCCATGTTTTTACGTGACCTCTGAAAAAAGTGTAATTCACCAACCAGAACAGTCATTTTGCATTTATCAAGTGACTTCTTATGCAGCTAAGGGCCTTATTATGACGATTGCCGTCCATTGGACCGCTGTAGTCGTGGTGGCAGTCCGTGGACCGCCAGGCTGGTGGTCCACCCGCCATATTCTGACTATGGCAGTCGGACCGCCACTGCACCACTGCTACTGCCGGGGATCCGCAATCCCTCGGCGGTGGTCCAGCCGTGTGAGGCTGCAATATACTGGTGGTGCCGCTGTGGCTCCGCCAAGCATATTACGAGTTTCCTCACCACCATAGTTTTCATGAAAACTTTGGCAGCGAGGAAACTAAGGGGTCCCTACAGAGCCCCCTGTTGCCTCTATGCCAGTGGATACATGCAAGAGGGCACATGGTGTGCCCCCCGTCTGCATGCACCCCCAGGTCCTGCACGGCCTGGACTTCACACCGCCGTGGGCCAGCCGCAGCAGGACCGCATGACCTAGATTCCAGTTGGAATCCAGCAGGCAGTCTCCTTATGGGTCTGGCTGTCTTGGAGTGGGGTGCTGGCATGGCGGCCCGCTCCAAGAGTGCCAAACTCATAATAAGGCCCTAAGTCAAACTTGGGTCTGCTATACCTTTGCAAATCCGGCCCATTGTGTTCACTTTCTGACCCATTTTGGTGAACACTGATTTTCACATTAGCGTTGTCAACTATACCACTTTCAGATGACAGAGTGTGTGGTGTGTTCAGACACTTCCACAACAAAGCAATTCTTCACATTGCCAGTAGGAAAGGTAGTTCTACCAACATGCACTAAAGGCCCATCGTTTCATCTATTGACTGAGAGCTTTAATAATGCTTTTTGCTGATGCTAGCACAATGTGAAGCAGTGCAAATAGGCAACAGTGATGTATCTTCAACATTAAAAGGTGTCTTGCACAGGAAAGGTGACTTGTCACATTGCCAATTTCACTTTGCGTTAATTTGGTTCAAAGGGGTGTTTCTGGGGCGGATCAGCGCAACCCCCAAAGGTTTTGACGTAAATCCTGATGTACTAAGATAACCTGTCCAGACTTTCCATCAAAATGTAATGTTTGGTGGAAAAAGGCAGAAACAGTAGCGAATGCATTGATTTGCCCTAGAAAGTGACACATTGCATGTGTGCTGCAGTGCAGAGCACGCATCCAGTGCGCCTGACCTTCTCCGGTTGTATATGCATATGAATTGGTACCGGGAGAGTATGCTTCCAGAATAAATCCTCTGCTGGACAAGGCACAGTTATATTGGGGTCTTAGTGTGAAGACGGGTGTCTCAAACGGAATAGCATTTCACAAAAAGGTACGGGAGCTCACCAATGTAAAAGAAGGCAAAAAAATTGCAAGGACAACATCTTCCTAAACTTTAGGAAAGTGTTCAGCACTTGCACCAAATACACATAACAAGACTTCTGTCAGGCCGAGTAGGAAAGCCATCCTTTATGAAAGAAGATGCCTCACACACATAATACTGTCATGCTTCATCATCAGCATCCTCTCCCCACCCTGGTAGGATAATACCACCAGAACGGAGTCAACCTCCTCGAAGACTTGGCGGTAGGAGAGAGTTCTTAAATAAAACTACTGGACATAGCAGGATCCAGATAATCTAAAAATGTCTTAGAATTCCTTGGTTGTCATGTTTATTAGTGAGAACTCTAGGTATATCTAAAAACACTCTACGGGACGGGTAAATAGAAAACAATGGCTCAAACCCGTCTCATAGTAGCCAACTTGTTTATGCCCACAGTAACTAGCCTACCTGGTCTGGGGCATTTATCAGGGCTCTAGGATCCCTAAATCTAGAATATATGCTCAATTTGCCCTATGTGGTAATACACCAGGATTACTAAACACTCAGGTGATCCCTACCTGAGTTTCGAACTACCCTAGTAGGTCAACCCTATATTTTAGGGGATACCAGTAATCTGGTCAAGGATGGGGTGGTGTCCTTGGTAAACAGTCAGAATATCGAGTAGGAAATGTCGACTTGCACTAATATCGAGTGCAAAATATCGTGATACAGAAATATCGACTGCCAGAATATCGTGGTCAAGAATATCGAGTTTAAGGTAAGAAATATCGTTTTCCAAAATATCGAAGTTATTAATATCATTTGCAAAAATATAGGGGCCTATTACGATGGCGGTCGGATGACCGCCGCCCGGCCGGCGGTGGCAACCTGCGGCGGACATCCGCCACGATCGCAAGCCAGAAAACCGCCGGTCAGATTAGTATGGCGGTGGTGACCGCGGCGGTGGGAAATTCCGACCGCCGCTTTTCCGCCGGTTGCCATCCGCACTCCTGCCCTGCGGACGGAGAAGGACTGGGATAATGGTGGCGAAGCAGGGCAGGCTCCGCCGGCACGATTATGATGCCGGCAGTAGCCAGGCTTTCCTCATTGGTCAGACCTCCATGGAAAGGCATGCAGTGATTGACTTCCGGGGGCCCGTTGCGGGCCCCCAATGTTTTGTGGGGGTTGTGGGTGCACAGGGGGGGTACCCATGGTCCCCCCCTACATGTCCCTGTACTAGGTGGCAGGCACTGTGCAGTGCCTGCCACGCAGTGCAGGAAAATGCAGGACATGCTCATTTGGACATCGCTGCGGTGCTGCGGGCAGCAGCAACCGCCTCAATGTTAAGGCCCGCGATCCGACCGCCGCGGTCGGATTTCGAGCAAGGTACATCCTAATGCGACCGGCGGTTATGTCGCGGGCCTTGCGGGCGGTCTTTTCCCGTTACCATGGCGGTCGGGGAGGTTTTCCGACCGCCATCGTAATAGGCCCCATAGTTGTTAAAAATATCGTTTTTTTAGTTAGTGTTATGTATTTTAGTACGTATTTTAAATGTATGTGCTATATTTTTTTGTCTAAGTATTGCATTTTTTTTTAATGTATGTGTTACATTTTTAGAAGTTATAAATTTTATTTTAATTAAATGTTGCGTTTTTAGTTCCGTAGCGGGTTGTGGGTTTATAGGGGAATAGGGTGGGAAGTAATTTCATTATAAT
This sequence comes from Calotriton arnoldi, assembly GCA_963921515.1. Taxonomy (NCBI): domain Eukaryota; kingdom Metazoa; phylum Chordata; class Amphibia; order Caudata; family Salamandridae; genus Calotriton; species Calotriton arnoldi. Next base: position 50,241 of record CAWUFW010023745.1, on the reverse strand, counting down.
AAATTGAATATTAATATGTATTTATTATTATTTATTTAATTTTTATTTTATAGTGTTAATTATGGTAATTAATTTATTATTAATTAATTAATAATTGGCTGTTAATTTTTATTGATTAATTAATTGGTAAATATGTTAATTGTGTCATTTTTTAGGAGCGGGTTGTGGGTTTATAGGGGAATAGGGTGGGAAGTAATTTAATTATAATTAAATTATTAATATTTTTTCATAATTAATATTTATTTATGTAATATTTTATATTGTTGATTGTGGGAAATAATTTATTATTAATTATTAATTTGTTATTAATTATTATTGATTAATTGGTAATTATGTTAATTGTGTGATTTTTTTAGGAGTGGGTTGTGGGTTGATAGGGGAGTAGGGTGTGAAGTAATTTAATTTTAATAAATGTAATAATATTTTTTATATAATATTTATTAATTATTATTTTATAGTGTTAATTGTGTGAATTAATTCATTAATAATTATTTATATTTTGATTGTTAATTGTTATTAATTAATTAATTAATTGTTAATTAATTATGTTCATTTTTTTACGAAATTGTTGGTGGCATTTATAGGGTAATATGGTGGGAGGTAATTTATTTTTAATTAATTAATTCTTTGTTAATTGATGCTAATTAGTTAATGACATTTTAATTTTGTAATTAGTGTAATAATTTTGATGTGTGAGTTGTGGTGTTTATAGTGGTAAATGGTGGGAAGTAAATTTTTTAAAATTAATTACTTATTTGTTGTTAATTGATATGAATTTATTAATGTAAAATTAGTTATGGAAATTGTGTAAATATTTCTAGGTGTGTGTTATGGTGTTTATTGGGGTAGATGGTGGAAAGTAATTTAGTTTACATTAATTAATCATTACTTGATCATTATTATTTATTTATTAAGTGTTAAAAAAATTGGTAATTATTTCTTTTTTTTTGTTTGGAGATTTATGTTGTATAGCTGTAATGTTTGGTTGCTACAATAATTTTGAACTTTTTAAATATGTTTTTTAATTATTAATAATTTTTAAACTGATAATTAATTGTGTTAATTATGGAGGTACACTTTTTTATTTAATTTAGATGTGTGTTGTAAATCGTGTGGTGTTATAGGGTAGGAAAAAAACTATTACATTTATGCAATAATTATTTTTTTACATTACAATTAATTTCTATTACAAAATATTTATTTGTTTGATAATTTCTTGTTAAAATTAACAAAAAAATCTTTTTATGTAAATTTTATATTTTTTCTACATTATTATATGTTTTTATTTTTTGTAAAAATTTATAATAAATATGTTTTGTTTTTGGGTGTTTTATTATATGTTGTATAGTAGATGATATTTTGTTTGTTGTTAAATTAGAATTTTCTTAAGTGTGAATAGTAATTTTTACCCCTTTGCTATCCAACACTTTCCCTACTGCTGCATTCGCAGGAGTGGGAATAGTAATTTATACCCCTACACTATCCAACACTTTCTCTACTGTTGCACTCGCTGGAGTGGGAATAGTAATTTTTACCCCTGCGCTATCCAACACTTTCCCTACTGTTGCACTCGCTGGAGTGGGAATAGTAATTTTTACCCCTACGCTATCCAACACTTTCCCTACTGTTGCACTCGCTGGAGTGGGAATAGTAATTTTTACCCCTACGCTATCCAACACTTTCCCTACTGTTGCACTCGCTGGAGTGGGAATAGTAATTTTTACCCCTACGCTATCCAACACTTTCCCTACTGTTGCACTCTTTGGAGTGGGAATAGTAAATTTATCTCCTCTGCTATCCAACACTTTCCCTACTGTTGCACTCGTTGGAGTGGGAATAGTAAATTATTCCCCTCCGCTATCCAACACTTTCCCTACTGTTGCACTTGCTGGAGTGGGAATAGTAAAATATTCCCTCTCCGCTATCCAACACTTTCCCTACTGTTGCACTCGCTGGAGTGGGAATAGTAATTTTTTCTCCTCCGCTATCCAACACTTTCCCTACTGTTGCCGTGAATGTAGTGTAAAATGTCGTTTTAAAAAATATTACATATTTTAATATTTTAATTTATAATATAATTTTAATTTTTTTTATTTTTATGTTACAGGTGTATGTATATATATATATTTATTTATAAATTTTAATATATTTCTAACATTTTATAATTAATTAAATTTATTTATTAATTATTTTTAAGTAAATATATATATATATTACATTTTAAATATGTATGTTTAATTTATTTTTACAATACATTTATTACTTATAATTGTTACAATATACAAATAAATCTAAATATTTTTTTTAAGTTAAATGTCTTATTTAATTTATTTTACATTATTTTTTATACATATTAAAAAACGATATTTTCTACTTCGATATTTTTAACAACAATATTTTTTTTCGATATTTTTGTACTTACCATTATGAAGATAGGAGTTCGATATTTTTGACAACGATATTTTTGTCACGATATTTCTGTAGCTCGATATTTCTGTTGTCGATATTCTGTCAGTGATCCGGTGTCCTTTGTAGCCACACATTCACCAAAAGGTCCACCACACCCGGGGACCTAGCTGTTCCCGCTTCTCGCTGCTGTCACAAAAGGAAGCCTGTTGATACTCCAACTTAGAGGATGACACCAGCAGGAGGCAAATCTTAGGGCCTGATTTAGATCTTGACGGTAATAGTCCCACCGTCACGTTTTCCACAGATTCCCCGTTCGCCTACTAGATGGTCTGCCCACTCCATTTAGGGGCCGATTCCGATTCAGGCCGGAAATCTCTCCGACCGAGCCGGACCCAAAGAGATTTCCGACCGAATCGGACCCTAGCAGTCCGACCGAACGAGTACGATGCGTTCGTATGCTATCGGACTCGATTCGGTCGGACTCCCATTGAAGTCAATGGGAGCCGGTCGTACAACGCGTGCGCGGGCTCCCATTGACTCAATGGGTGCGAGGCGAACAAGGCGCCACCTACAGCGGGTACGCGTCGAAGCGGGTCGCGCCGTACAAGCACAGGTAGGGGGGACCCCTGACCTTGACTGGTAGGTCGCTCCCCCACCACACAGCTCCGTCTGTGTGCCCTGCCGCTGCCCCTGATTGTGCTCGTTTTTCCTTTCTGTGCCCCCTTGCTGCCCCTGATTGTGCTCGTTTTTCCTTTCTGTGCCCCCTTGCTGCCCCTGATTGTGCTCGTTTTTCCTTTCTGTGCCCCCTTGCTGCCCCTGATTGTGCTCGTTTTCCTTTCTGTGCCCCCTTGCTGCCCCTCATTGTGCTAGTTTTTTCCTTTCTGTGCCCCCTTGCTGCCCCTGATTGTGCTCGTTTTTTTCCTTTCTGTGCCCCCTTGCTGCCCCTGATTGTGCTCGTTTTTCCTTTCTGTGCCCCCCTTGCTGCCCCTGATTGTGCTCGTTTTCCTTTCTGTGCCCCCTTGCTGCCCCTGATTGTGCTCGTTTTTCCTTTCTGTGCCCCCTTGCTGCCCCTGATTGTGCTCGTTTTTCCTTTCTGTGCCCCCTTGCTGCCCCTCATTGTGCTAGTTTTTCCTTTCTGTGCCCCCTTGCTGCCCCTCATTGTGCTAGTTTTTCCTTTCTGTGCCCCCTTGCTGCCCCTGATTGTGCTCGTTTTTTTTCCTTTCTGTGCCCCCTTGATGCCCTGATTGTGCTCGTTTTCCCTTCTGTGCCTGTTTCCCGCCGCTGCGCCTGCGGCCCCGCCCCTCACTGCCCATTCGCTGCCCCATTCCCTGCTCCTCCCTCCCACCTCCCCATTTATGGCGGCCGCTGTGCGGCTGCGCAGCGGACATGCGCATCGGGCGCGCCGCTGGCGCGCCGAAGGCGTGCCTAAGGCAAGCCCGTCTGCGCCCGTCCGCGCCGTGACCGCGCCCAGCGCCAGACCCCCTGGTCCGGGCATCCCCCGCGCCCGCCACATCAACAGACGCCGATACGACGCCAGCACCCTCCACGCACTCAACCCCGGAAAAGATCACGCCTGCTACCAGGCCACCCCGAAGCGCACCCAAGGGCCCTTCACCTGCCGGAACTGCAGCTTCGCCAGCACCCGCCCCGCCAAACCACCGCCCAGGAAAGAACCCAACTACCTCAGATGCATCCTCCTCAACACCCACTCCGCCCGCAAACACGCCATCGAACTCTGGGACCTTCTCGACTCAACCTCCCCAGACGTCGCATTCCTGACGGAGACCTGGCTGAATCCCGCTTCAGCCCCGACATCGCCATTGCCATCCCGGACGGATACAAGATCACCCGCAGGGACCGCACCAACGGAGTCGGAGGAGGCATCGCCATCGTCCACAGGAACACCCTCAGAGTCTCAACCAACACCGACGACACCCTCAGCACCGCCGAACACATGCACTTCCAGATCCACACCGATCCCAACACCACCCTCAGAGGAACCCTCATCTACAGACCCCCGGACCCCGACCACAGTTCAGCGATTCCATCGCTGACTTCGTCAGCACACACGCCATCGCCTCCACGGACTACATCCTCCTCGGGGACCTGAACTTCCACCTCGAGAACAACAAGGACACCAACTCCACCACCCTGATCGACAACCTCGCCACCCTCGGACTCAGACAGCTCGTGACTACACCCACCCACGCCGCCGGCCACACGCTCGACTCCATCTTTTCCGCAAGCCCACACGTCTCCTTTAACCACACCTCCGAACCCCACTGGACTGACCACCACTGCATCCACTTCACCTACAGGAAGCCCACCACGCACCACCGCACCGAACAAATGCCTCGCCGCTGCTGGAGCAGAGTCACGGAAGACCAGCTAACCACAACCCTCGCCCTGAGCCCACCCGCCGAACCCTCCGACCCCGACACCGCCGCCCGCAACCTCAGACAGTGGATCGACGACTGCACCAACACCCTCGTCCCGCTCAAGAATCCGCCCAACAGCCACACCAGCAAGAAAGCCACCTGGTTCACCGAAGACCTCCAGGCCTCCAAACGAACATGCCGAAAACTGGAGAAGATCTGGCTCCACGAACGGACAACGGACAGCTACGCCGCCCACAAGAGCGCCACCCGCAGTCACCATCACCTCATCAGATCCGCCAAAAGGGCCTCACTCAAGGACCGCCTAGACAACAACGCACACAACAGCAAAGAGCTCTTCAACATCGTGAAGGAACTCTCCAACCCCAGCTCCAACACCAACGACATCCAGCCGTCGCGAGACCTGTGCGACTCACTGGCCACCTTCTTCCACCGCAAAATCGCCGACATCCACGACAGCTTCAACACCACGACCGCCCCGGCAACCACCAAGACCACTGCCCCCACAACCACCAACCGCCTGCTCTCCTGGACCAACATCAACGACGAGGACACCAGCGAGATCATGAACACCATCCACTCCGGTTCACCGCTAGACCCGTGCCCTCACCACATCTTCAACAAAGCCAGTACAGCCATCGCGCCCCATCTCCGGAAAATAATCAACATCTCCTTCGAGACAGCAACCTTCCCGGAAAGCTGGAAGCACGCCGAGATCACCGCCTTACTCAAGAAACCCAAGGCAGACCCCAAGGACCTCAAGAACTTCCGACCCATCTCTCTGCTCCCGTTCCCGCGAAGGTCACCGAGAAAATCGTCAACAAACAACTGACCCGCTACCTCGAGGAGAACAACATCCTGGACCCTTCCCAGTCCGGCTTCCGCAGCAACCACAGCACCGAAACCGCCCTCATCGCCGCCACCGATGACATCAGGACCCTGCTAGCCAACGGAGAAACAGCAGCCCTCATCCTCCTGGACCTATCAGCCGCCTTCGACACGGTCTGCCACCACACACTACGAACACGCCTTCACGACGCCGGGATCCAAGAGAAGGCCCTGGACTGGACCACATCCTTCCTTTCCGGCAGAACACAAAGCGTCCGCCTCGCCCCCTTCCGATCCAAGGCCACCAAGATCATCTGCGGCGTACCCCAAGGCTCCTCCCTCAGCCCAACGCTGTTCAACATCTACATGGCACCCCTCGCCCACGTCGCCCGACTGCACAACCTCAACATCATCTCCTACGCCGACGACACCCAGCTGATCCTCTCCCTCACCAAAGACCCTCACACCGCCAAAGCCCACCTCCACGAAGGAATGAAGGCCATCGCCGAATGGATGAGGACCAGCCGCCTGAAGCTGAACTCGGACAAGACGGAGGTCCTCATCCTTGGTTCCAACCCTTCAGCCTGGGACGACTCCTGGTGGCCAACATCACTGGGAACAGCCCCGCCACCCACCGACCACGTACGCAACCTAGGGGTCATCCTCGACCCCACCCTCTCCATGACTAAGCAGGTCAACGCCGTTTCCTCATCCTGCTTCAACATCCTCCGAATGCTCCGCAGGATCTTCAAGTGGATCCCCACCGAAACAAGAAAAACAGTCACCCAGGCCCTCGTCACCAGCAGGCTGGACTATGGAAACGCCCTCTACGCAGGAACGACGGCTAAGCTCCTGGAGACGGCTGCAACGCATCCAGAACGCCTCTGCACGTCTTATCCTCGACATCCCCCGATGCAGCCACATCACACCCCACCTGAGAGACCTGCACTGGCTCCCTGTCAACAAGAGGATAACCTTCAAGCTCCTCACCCACGCACACAAAGCACTCCACAACTCCGGACCAGCCTACCTCAACAGACGACTCAGCTTCTACACCCCCACCCGCCAGCTCCGCTCGACCAGCCTCGCCCTCGCCACAGTCCCCCGCATCCGGAAAACGACCGCCGGCGGCAGATCCTTCTCCCACCTCGCCGCCAAGACCTGGAACACCCTCCCCACCAACCTCCGACAGACCCAAGACCTACTGGCCTTCAGAAGACTCCTCAAGACCTGGCTCTTCGATCAGTAGCAGCACCACCCCCTTCTTCCCCCAGCGCCTTGAGACCCTCGCGGGTATGTAGTGCGCTTTATAAGTGACATGATTGATTGATTGATTGTGTGCGACTCGCGCGGCTAGGCGTACAGGGGGGTCCGACACGGACCCGCAAAGTGCGGCTCCGACTGCTCTTTCGAGCCGGACGGCGCGAGTCGGTCGGACTGCTCGCGGCGTGCATCGTACTTACCCGGCCGGGGAACGTCTCAATTGCGCGGTGCGAGTCGTGTCCGTGCGAGTCGGTCGGAGCGGTTGGGTCCCGCGAACGAGTCGGTCGGCGATTTCGCGTACGCTCGCATCGTACTCGCTCGCCCGGACGCACGTCCGACTCGGTCTGGAAATAGGGCTCCGAATCGGATCCGGTAATGCCGAGTCCGATTCGGAGCCCTACCGGCCGAGATCGGAATCGGCCCCTTAGTGTTGGCGGGAACGATGAACGAAAGACTGTCAGAGTGCCGCCGGCTCCTCCAGGTATGCTCACTCACGTTGACGGCACCATGGGCAAAAGCAGCTGTTGGAGGAAGGACAGCCGGTTTTTCAGCCGGGCCAATCACAATGCGCCTTTCCGCCGATGTGACTGTGGCGGTAAAACCTCCACAACTGAGCTGGCGGTTTGGAAGGGATATAAGGCAGAAAATCGCATTTTCTCACTTTTACTTCTTTTTCCACCATGGACCCGATCTTCCAAGTCCTGCCTCTGCTGCTGCTGCTTGATGACAAACAAAATCAACATCGTCTTGGATGGAATTGACGGTAAGCTCCACTTTTACCTATAACATTTTGATTTGCCTGTTAATATTTGCACTGGACTCGTGCTTTTTAAATCTCTTTTACAAGCAATAGCATCCCAATGTGCAATGCATATGTCTGTAATGTTGATGTTTAAGAAATTTAAAGAAACACACCTGTATGATCACATTGTATGTGTAAATGTGGTGCAAGCTGCCTTCAAAAAATAAATTTAGAAAATTGTCAAATTAAAAAAAGATGCATTACACATCATTGGGATAAGTGCAATGTAACACGATGTAGAAATTGCACTAAACAAGGTGAAACCTTTACCTTATTAATTAGCTGTAAAATCAATGTCAGTCCCAAATTTGAACCATTCAACATATTCATCCATGTAACATTTCCCCTTGTCTAGTGCAAGTCCTGCATTGTATCCAAATTCAATGTTCACATTAGTTTATATGAAGTAATGCATATGTCTTCATTCTTATCAGCAATCAAGGTGAAACAAACTCACCTGTAGTAACACTTAAAAAAATTAATGTAATCATCTATTTGCGGGTGCAAGTGTCCATTATCATGATGTATGCCTTCACCTAAATTCAAATGACCATCACATAGTATTTTAACCAGTGAATGACCTTAACAAAGTAGACATTTAAAACATATGTTGTATTTCATGCCATAATGGTAAATAAAAATATGTACCTCACATTTTAGTCACAAACATTTCTAGGAATCAAACAATTACAAAGGAAAATTAATGCCAGGACAAACTTGGTGAAAAGGAAATTAGGGATTTATTCAAACAATGAGATACATCTCTCAAAATAAATCCACACCAAATGGGCGTCCATGACATCATAAAAAAGTCCAGTGCACTGTGGCACTAAGCTTGCCTCCTAAATCACTGCCAAGGGGAACCTCCTCAGGAAGGGGCATCTAGTGGGCACAGAGCAAGCCCCTCAATTATCTTACTCGGAAGGGGGTGCTTTGGGTTTGGGAGGAGTGGTTTTGGGTTTGGGAGGGAAGGGTTAGGGTTTGGAAGGGGTCAAGGCTAGGGCAAAAAGTACACCTTCACAGGGAAAACGGGTGGGTTGGTCGGCAGGGAGTTGAGTTTGGCAGTAGAGGGAGTGGCACTGGGTGATGTGCATGTGTCTGTTGAGGGTTCAGTTGCCTGTGGGTCTGGTGTATGTCGTGTATGTTTGGGTGTGTGTGTCTTGCTAGGTGTATGTGGTTCGGAAGAGTGTGGGCATTTGTGTTTTCTGGGTCTTGTTTCTAAAGTATGTGTGTGTGGATGGGTGTGCTGTTGAGTTGCTGGGTGTGGTGGTGCTTGTGGATGTGGATGTGGTGGTGCATATGGGTGGGGGTGTCTATGGGTGTGCTGGTGGTGGTGTATATGGGTGTGGTGGGGTGTCTGTGGGTGTGCTGGTGGTAGTGCATATGGGTGTGGTGGTGGTGGGGTGTCTGTGGGTGTGCTGCTGGTAGTGGTGGTGCATGTGGGTGTGGTGGTTGGGGGTGTCTGTGAGTGTGCTGGTGGTGGTGCATGTGGGTGTGGTGGTGGTGGGGTGTCTGTGGGTGTGCTGGTGGTGCTGGTTGTGGGTGTGGGGGTGGTGTCTGTGGGTGTTAGACCTGGCATCTTTTGGCGTGTTTCCCCTGTCCTTTTACTTTCTGATCTACTGGTTTTGACTCTGTTTTTGCTGGTTTAGTGTCTCTGCGCACTTTCTCACTGCTGTTCAGTGTTAAAGTGCAAGTGCTCCTATTGTAATTTGTATTATGTATTGGGGTTTCCATGATTGGTATATGTGATTTACTGGTGAGTCCATAGTAGAGAGCACTGGGAGTGCCAGGGCTTGTAAATCAAATGCTACTATTGGGCCCGCAGCACTGACTATGCCACCCACAGAAGTAGCCCTGTAAAGGTATCTCAGACCTGCCACTGTAGTGTCTGCGTGCAGTTTTTACTGCCATGTCAACTTGGCAAGTGCACCCACTTGCCAAGCCCTAACCTTCCCTTTCACCCCTAAGGTAGGCCCAAGGTACCCCTATGGGCAGGGTTCAGTGTCTGTGAAAGGTAGGACATGTACTGGTGTATGTAACATGTCCTGATAGTGAAATACAGGGTAATTCGTTTTCACTATTGAAAGGCTATCTGTCCCATAGGATAGAATGGGGAATACTTTGTGAACATTTTACGAGTATATCTACCCATTGGGACAAGATAAAGAAATTGAGTTTAGTATGCCTGAACTCAGAATGTAGAAATGCATCTTTTAGTAAAGATGATTTTTATGTTCTGTGTTTGAAAACACCACTTTTAGAAAGTAGGTATTTTCTTGCTTAGCCATCCTATGTGCCTCTGCTGGGTTGTGGATTGACTGCAGGGTTAGATGGCTAAAGTACGTTGAGCTGGAACTGACCGCCATTGGACTGAAAGATCTTTTTAAGGACCCAGCTACTTGCAGGAAGACATCTAGACAGAACCTGGTTGATAAATTTATGTTGCAGGCCCAATACCTTAGAAGGGAAATAAATTATCAGAGTCAGTTGGTCCTCATGTATGAATTAACTCCAGCTCTGCATGAGGGAGGGTATTTTTATCTAGCTGATATTCCCACACCGCAACATAAATTCCTTTTATTGAGATTTCGCTTGAACTTGATACCGTTAATGTTAGGATATCCAGGGAAAAGATTTAAGCACTCCGAACTGTCCTCTTGTCCCTGTGATATCCAATCCCCTCAAAATGACCTTCATGTATTATTTTTTTGTGAATTCTATCGATAGGAAAGACAGAAATTTATTGTCTCGATCCTAAAGCGTTATAATTTTAAACTCTGTTGAGTGGCACTGTATTTTTTTAAATCCCTTCCGAACCCTTTTGTGTGTTTCTCAGTTGCATCATTTCTATGGGCTTGCATGAAAAAAAGGAACCAAGCGGGCCCACAATCATCCCTGGGACTCTCTTAAATTTTTTTAAAACTGACATATTCTGTCATTTTAAAACTTAATGATTTAACCTGATTTTAAGTGGATAAAAGTGTACATTGCAGATGAAATGAAATGTATGATGAATTTGATTGGGTACTTGTTTTTTAACCATCAGGATTTGTGTTTCATATAATTGATTGTTTTTAAAGTAATTTTACCTTTTGTACTTTTATGATCTTACCTGGAAAGATCAAATAAAGAATTGAAATGAAATGACTTTGGAGTGACAGGGACTGGGGATGTGCGTTCTCTTCAAACAGCCACTGGGGGGTCGAGGTGTGCCCTGCCTTTCCTGGATGAGTCAGGGCTGGGCTGAATAGCCCTGGCCTGCATTTAGAGTAGTGGGAGGAGATTTCCTTGCACCTGAATGGGCCTGGTCTGCCTTGGACAATGCTGTCTCCACCTCCTGCCGGGAATCTGGGCCAGAGAGGACCAAACTGGTTTGGATTGCGAACAAAGAGAAACTGAGTATAAATATTGGGGCCCAGACCCCAGAACTTTAGAACTCGCTTGGATCAAGGAACCTGCTGAGGAGAAGAGCTGGAAGAAATGCCACGAGGAGTACTGCCTCTTTGCTGTGTTGTTACTTTGTTGGGTTTGCCTGCAGTTGCTGCTTCTGCCTTGGGCAGTGAAAGGACTGGACTGAACTTTCTTCACTTGTTGCTGAGTATCTCCAAGGGCTTGAAATAGAGCTTGCCTCCAGTTCACCAAGTCTCAGGGACCACAAACACTTCACTTACCTCTGGGCACCACCTCTGGAACCATGGGTTTCAGTGGCCACAGAGGGGGAAAGCAGCCGACACCGTCGCTGGCTCCATGTCCTGAAGGCACCACAGAAGGCAGCGCCGCACTTCGCACGCAACCCTGGTCTCACCCACAACGACGACCGCCGGCGCCACCGAGCCGCTGCTTTCACTGCAACCTGTGGGCACCGCACTCCGCACCGCCTCGCTTCACTCCACCGCCCTGGTCTCAACGACGACGACGCTGCCCGCTGACCTCGACACCCGTGACCGCACTGTGGTCTGGGAGAACCGCTCATAAGTCACACGACGCACCGCCCCATCCCACACAGCAGCCTGGGCCGACAGACTCCAGCTCCCATCAACCGGCACTGCCGCTTGCACCGTGACCTGTCAGCACCGCAATGAGCACCGCCTCACTCCGCACCACAGCCCTGGTCTCACTGACAGCGCTGGTTGACAGTCACCGGGTCGTTGCCTGCACTGAGACCTGAGGGCACTGCGCGCCGCACCGCACCGCTACGTTTCACATCGCAACCGCGACGGTTTCCATGACCCTCCCACACCAACGCGATAGGCTGCAACCTAAGGTACTGTTTACGAGTCTGCTGGCGCGGTCAGCCAGAACTGTTGGATTCCGTTGTTTTCAGCACCGCTGTAGCCCCAGACCGAGCTACTGACTTCAAGGAACTGCATTTTAAAGTCATTCTTGCAAAGTGCATATTTTGGATTACTGTATGTTGACTTTTTATCGTTTTGATCTTGTTTGCACAAATAAATATTGGTTATTTTTCTAAAACTGGTGTGGTGTCCTTTTGTAGTGTTTCACTGTATTACTTTTGGTTATGTGCAAATGCTTTACACACTGCCTCTGAGATAAGCCTGACTGTTCGTGCCAAGCTACCAAGGGGGCGAGCAAGGGTTATTCAGTAGTGTATCCCCCTTATCCTGACTAGAAGGAAGGGTCCCTATTTGGACAAAGGTGCATACCATTGCCAACTAGAAACCCCCATTTCTAACAGTGGGTGTGCTGGTTGTGGGTGTGGTGGTGGTGGGTGTGGTATCTGTATGTTGTTGGTGTGTGTGCCTGTGTTTTTTGGTGTGTTTGTGTTTATGTGTGGGGGTGCTGCTTGTGTGTTGGAGTGGGTGCGTGCAAAGGAGTGAGTGTGCTTGGGACAGGGCAGGGAATAGAGAATTGTGGTAGCAAAGACGCGGGAGTTGGGGCGCAAGGTTGGGATGGTTGGGAGACTGTGGTCAATGAGGAGGCTAGACCTTGAAATGACCTCTGTAGGCCAGAGATAGCACTGTGAATGCCTTCCAGGTATGCTATCATTTGTTGCATGTGGCAACTAAGCCCTTGGGTGGCATTCAGGAGTGTAGTCTGGCCTACAGTGTTTTTTCGTAGGAGGTCTATAGCCTCCTCACTCAGCACAGCCGGGGGATAGGGGCATAGAGTGAGGTGCCTGCAGGGAATCAGACACGACCCCTTTTAGGGTGGCAGGTTTGGCCAACAGGGAGGGAGCAAGAGGGAGGGCCGAGATGGTTCTCTGGGCGGCGGACCAGGATGCAGTTGGTAGAGTTCCGGTAGGGTCCATCACCACTAGGGACAGCTCACTTGGGGTCCCCTCACCCTCTGTGCCACTGGGTCCCTCGATGTCAGTGGTCTCACCACCCGAACCACAGTGGCAGCTGCTTCCCAGCTTACATGGCCAATGTCTCCTCCGCCTGCTCCTGATGATGCTGAAATGACATATACAAGAGTCTTACTGTATCTGTGTAAATAGAACTGAGCATGAACTTTGATCACAAAACATTTTCAAAGTTCTCATATTTCACCTGCTTCAAGGCTCTCAAACTTTGGTTCTAAAAGTAGCATAAGCTTATGCATGAAGGCAACATTTTCAGAAACCATTTGGTCACAGTTTTGTAATTCCCCATGCTAGCGCCTATATAATGTATGGTCTTGTCTCATCCATTTTTATTTCTCTGCAGGAACTGTTTACATCTCAGAATCGTTGGGCTTTGTTGTTTAGAATAGTGAACTTATGTCACCCAAAAGGATATCAAGGTAAAATACCTTGGTCCAGTGTGTTTACAAGGCCCAGAAATCTGCATTATTTTCATTCACAAAAAGTAAAATATGAATCAATGTGTGTCACCAAATCCTGCAATGTTATACCAATATTTGTATAAACTGAAAGGCAGTTGGTACAACATCACATTAAGGGGTCTTTTCCGATCCCGGCCGGAAGCGCACCTAACACTATTCGTCCGGAACAAAACCAAGCCGAACGCGTGTTTCCCGACCGATTCGAACAGTCGTCCGAACGAGCAAGTACGATGCGCATAACTGCTCAGATTCCGAGCGAGCCGTACTTACCCATTCCAGCTCCTGTTCCCCGCCCGAGCCGGATCTGTAAGCGCCGAATCGAGTCGCACGGAAGCAAATACACAGCACCTTCCGGCCGGACTAGTACGATGCGCCTTCCGTACGCGCCGAACCCGTCGCTACGTCCGGCACGTCAGAGCATCCGGGAGAGCTGCACATAAGCTCCGATTCGCGCCACAAGACGATCCACGGCGACGAGACGAACAAGCCAGCGACGAGTACGAGTCGAAGCCACCGAGAAACCCGAACGAGACGACCCAACCATGAATCCCATCGCGCAGGTCCTACCAATACTCTACATCTATTACCGGGACCGGTACGGATGCGTACGGCGCAGACGGTAAGTCAAACACCCACAACACAAACAAACGACACGTACCCGACATATGTCACACACACATAGGGATGCAGAAATGACGTACACTAGCAACAGCAGAACCATAGGGGCGGGATGGCTATCACCAATGCCATACACACCCATAGGGGGATGGATGCCTACCACTACCACCACCCCTACTCAGGGGGCCTGGATGCCTGTCACTACTACCATCCCCACTCATAGGGTGATGGATGCCTACCACTACCACCACCCCTACTCATGTGGGCCTGGATGCCTGTCACTACTACCATCCCCACTCATAGGTGGATGGATGCCTACCACTACCACCACCCCTACTCATGTGGGCCTGGATGCCTGTCACTACTACCATCCACACTCATAGGGGGATGGATGCCTACCACTACCACCACCCCTACTCATGTGGGCCTGGATGCCTGTCACTACTACCATCCCCACTCATAGGGGGATGGATGCCTACCACTACCACCACCCCTACTCATGGGGGCCTGGATGCCTACCACTACCACCACCCCTACTCATGGGGGCCTGGATGCCTACCACTACCACCACCCCTACTCATGGGGGCCTGGATGCCTACCACTACCACCACCCCTACTCATGGGGGCCTGGATGCCTACCACTACCACTACCCCTACTCAGGGGTGCCTTGATGCCTACCACTACCACCACCCCTACTCATGTGGGCCTGGATGCCTGTCACTACTACCATCCCCACTCATAGGGGGATGGATGCCTATCACTACCACCACCCCTACTCATGTGGGCCTGGATGCCTGTCACTACTACCATCCCCACTCATAGGGGGATGGATGCCTACCACTACCACCACCCCTACTCATGTGGGCCTGGATGCCTGTCACTACTACCATCCCCACTCATAGGGGGATGGATGACTACCACTACCACCACCCCTACTCATGGGGGCCTGGATGCCTACCACTACCACCACCCCTACTCATGGGGGCCTGGATGCCTACCACTACCACCACCCCTACTCATGGGGGCCTGGATGCCTACCACTACCACCACCCCTACTCAGGGGGGCCTGGATGCCTACCACTACCACCACCCCATCTCATGTGGGCCTGGATGCCTGTCACTACTACCATCCCCACTCATAGGGGGATGGATGCCTACCACTACCACCACCCTACTCATGGGGGCCTGGATGCCTACCACTACCACCACCCCTACTCATGTGGGCCTGGATGCCTGTCACTACTACCATCCCACTCATAGGGTGATGGATGCCTACCACTACCACCACCCCTACTCATGTGGGCCTGGATGCCTGTCACTACTACCATCCCCACTCATAGGGGGATGGATGCCTACCACTACCCCCACCCCTACTCATGTGGGCCTGGATGCCTGTCACTACTACCATCCCCACTCATAGGGGGATGGATGCCTACCACTACCACCACCCCTACTCATGGGGGCCTGGATGCCTACCACTACCACCACCCCTACTCATGGGGGCCTGGATGCCTACCACTACCACCACCCCTACTCAGGGGGCCTGGATGCCTACCACTACCACCACCCCTACTCATGTGGGCCTGGATGCCTGTCATTACTACCATCCCCACTCATAGGGGGATGGATGCCTACCACTACCACCACCCCTACTCATGGGGGCCTGGATGCCTACCACTACCACCACCCCAACTCATGTGGGCCTGGATGCCTGTCACTACTACCATCCCCACTCATAGGGGGATGGATGCCTACCACTACCACCACCCCTACTCATGGGGGCCTGGATGCCTACCACTACCACCACCCCTACTCAGGGGGGCCTGGATGCCTACGACTACCACCACCCCTACTCATGTGGGCCTGGATGCCTGTCACTACTACCATCCCCATTCATAGGGGGATGGATGCCTACCACTACCACCACCCCTACTCATGGGGCCCTGGATGCCTACCACTTCCACCACCCCTACTCATGGGGGCCTGGATGCCTACCACTACCACCACCCCTACTCATGGGGGCCTGGATGCCTACCACTACCACCACCCCTACTCAGGGGGGCCTGGATGCCTACCACTACCACCACCCCTACTCATGTGGGCCTGGATGCCTGTCACTACTACCATCCCCACTCATAGGGGGATGGATGCCTACCACTACCACCACCCCTACTCATGTGGGCCTGGATGCCTACCACTACCACCACCCCTACTCATGGGGGCCTGGTTGCCTACCACTACCACCACCCCTACTCATGGGGGCCTGGATGCCTACCACTACCACCACCCCTACTCATGTGGGCCTGGATGCCTGTCACTACTACCATCCCCACTCATAGGGGGATGGATGCCTACCACTACCACCACCCCTACTCATGGGGGCCCTGGATGCCTGTCACTACTACCATCCCCACTCATAGGGGGATGGATGCCTACCACTACCACCACCCCTACTCATGGGGGCCTGGATGCCTACCACTACCACCACCCCTACTCATGGGGGCCTGGATGCCTACCACTACCACCACCCCTACTCAGGGGGGCCTGGTTGCCTACCACTACCACCACCCCTACTCATGGGGGACTGGATGCCTACCACTACCACCACCCCTACTCATGGGGGCCTGGATGCCTACCACTACCACCACCCCTACTCAGGGGGCCTGGATGCCTACCACTACCACCACCCCTACTCATGGGGGCCTGGATGCCTACCACCACTACCATCCCCACTCATAGGACGGGTAATGCATGACACAACCAGCATACTCCAACATAAGGAATGTCAGAAAAAGACATCACCCCAACATCATGACAAGCGTGTGTAGTCTGTGTCAAATGCCTACAACACTGAACATGACAATGAACATACAATGTGACCCCCTATCACATGTGTCACACATAAATGTGTGTGGCCTCCACAATGCAAGCAGACCATGACCACTGTGGCAATGGGGTCTAAACCCCCATCATCACAGTGACCAAAATGTAAGTGTGGTGTCCATAGCTGAAGCCCAATTGAACATTGTGGCAATGGGGTCTAAACCCCCATCATCACAGTGACCAAAATGTAAGTGTGGTGTCCATAGCTGAAGCCCAATTGAACATTGTGGCAATGGGGTCTAAACCCCCATCATCACAGTGACCAAAAGGTAAGTGTGGGGTCCATAGCTGAAGCACATTTTGAACATTGTGGCAATGGGGTCTAAACCCACATCATCACAGTGACCAAAATGTAACTGTGGGGTCCATAGCTGAAGCACATTTTGAACATTGTGGCAATGGGGTCTAAACCCCCATCATCACAGTGACCAAAAGGTAAGTGTTGTCATGGAAAAAGCTGCAACTGCCAAACAGCATGGATGATTCCTGGTCACACAACAACAAACACATCAGTGGCAAAGTAGTGCTTGTGTCCCATAGCAACATAGATTGGGTGAGGCAAACAGTGCAGTGCAAATAAGACATACCTTTGGCCATGTGCAGACAAACATCACCCATGGGGGCTGACATTGTCAACATTTATCAATTACACAATGACAGAAGTGACCATCATAATGCAGACCCACATATCAGCACCATTGGACACACAAATTTAGATATCCTGTGGAGACTGTAGATGTGAGGTGAACAAATACCATACCATGGCAGCAATGGGACATACAAACCCTGATCATTGTGCTGACTGATGACCTAGGAGTCTCAGGGACAGCAGGGGAAATCCACCAAACAACATACAGCCAATGGCACACTAAAGATATGCCAATGCAGTAGTGCAGAAGCACAAACACAAACAGGCAGCCTCACACTGCATATCAAACACAACAGGTGAAGGGGGGGGGTGTGCCAGTGTCCCCAGGCAACCACACAACACATGAGGAGGCCTGAATCACAATTACACAGATGTGTATACAGTGCCACACAAAAGTAACTCATGGATGGGATTCCCCTATGTGGGCAATCAGGCATTGTTAGATGAGAGGGAGCCCAAATAACACATGTCACACAAGCTTGTAGGAACAGCAACTAACACAGCAAGAGACAGACCCACCACAGCACTACTCCCAGGGACCCCACATTGTGGTGACACTAGCCTGCATGATAATCCCACTGTGATGACAAAGGTAGATGTTGTTCACACTGTGAACCACAGCCATGTGTCCTGAGCAACTAACTACCATCACACCTACACAAGCACAAATCAATCAGCACGGCCTGTCAGCCAAGGCCAATATGGAGGTAGGGGTCTAGCCGTGCAACAACTCACATTTGCACACACTCAACACCACACACCTTGATCTCCAACAATGTGCAGCTGTGAAGCTCACATGGACCGGTGACATTGCACATGCACCCATGACAATCCCAGGGGGGTGGTGGGAACTAAGGTGCGAAACCCATCACACATGGCCAGTCAACAAGACTCGTGAATGTCTGACACACTGCACAGTACGCCGTACATGGGCATGACGTGAAATCCACCCCAATCAATGGGATCCCGGCCACAGTCACACACCAATGAAGAAGCCAAGGTCACCCACAAAGAACACACATAGACAACTTCCAACATTGCAGCTCTGACCCTGAGGAGTGGCAGCAGTCACACACACAACGTGTCACAATCACTGAAAGCTACCACAAACTGTAAATTACATGACTTGTGTAACCAACAAGTGCCAAGGGGAATCCTGACTGTGTCCCATCTGCGTTGGCCCACATCCCCAGCCCTGACAACAAAGACAACTAGGGATGACAACCTGATGAACATTAGTTTGCCATGCACCCACATCCCGGAGAAACCAGGTCCAAGATGCTGGATGAACACAGGACAACTCAGCAAGCATCACAAACAGGAACATCCCTAGGGACACAGCCTGTGTAGGAAAAGGGAAGGGAACACACACAGACATGCTCACACAACACACAACACGGGCCCAGGCAATGTCACGGGATTACACACTGCCATGAGGGCACTCCACTCCTGTGGAAGGTCCGCTGTGCCAAACCTTGTCTGTGCACGACTCAAACATGTCAGCAGAACACTCGGTCAGTGAGTCAACAACTACAACACACTGAAGGCTCTGCTCACATCAGCCTGGGTACGGGAGTGTCACGTCAGTCATCTGCATACACCCTAAACACGTGTCAAGCAAGTTGCACTGTATACACAGATGAGTCCTTCAACATTGATGTGCCAAACTGCATGTCCAGTGGAGATGGGCACACAGTCAGGGAAATAGAAACATTGAACAGTGGTAAGCCCACCAGATGTGCATCAGTGTAAGCCAAAGATGTTAATTTACAAATGCAAAACGTACATCCCTGTGTCAATTGCTGAACATTACACCCTCAGACTGCAGCAAAGGATGCTATAGATCCAGACTACATTAGGACACATATCCCATGGACCACATGGAGTCCATCACAGCAACACTTCATTTTCCTGATCTGAACACTATTACAACTGCAAATGCATGATGATACTCATCTACATCATGTACATCCAAAGAAAAACCACAAGTAAACAAAAAGAGGCTTTATTCAGCAAATGTTAAATTAAAACTTGAAGTCCAAAAGAAACTAAGGCCAATGGCCAGTCCAAATACACAGTCCCAACAGGGTGATACGTGACAACTTGTCACCCATTGCTTGCCTGCACTGGTACGGACAGGGGACATCCCCTCGGAGGGGCATACAAGGGGCAGGCCAGGCACCGCAGGGACAGGATCAGGGGATGCCAGAAGGAGGCAGTGAAGGGGTGGTGGGTGCAGGAGTGTCACCGGCAACTGCAGTGGAGGTGTCTGACTCAGTGGTGGCCGGCACCACTGTAGGGCACAACTCAGATGGTGTGGGTGCTGCAACCACTGCAGTGGGCGGGTCAGATGGAGTGGACTGGGTCCCCACTGCAGTGCCCGAGTCAGACGGGGTGGTTGTGGACTCCACTGCAGTGCATAACTCCAAGGGAGTGGAAGGGGGGGCAGATGAGGTGGGCAGGACAGAGGGGGGGACCCGGTCTCCACACCAGTGGCACAAACAGGCAGAGCATCTGGTTTGGGGGTGGAAGAGCAAGTGGTAGGGGGGAGGGCCTAAGCAGTTTGGGGATGCGGTATCGGTGTGTGGGGGAACCTGGGGCAGGGTGTGGCGGTGGAACCTGTGCAGTGGTGGCCTGGGGGATGGAGGAGAGAGACTGTGTGGTGGAGCTGCGTGGTGGTGGTGGTGGGGTCTTGCCCTTCCTGGTCCGGGGGGACTTACGAATGGGGTCCTCTGTCTGCCTGTGCCTGGGGGAGGGTGTCCGGGTGTGAGGGGCACTCCCCTCTGTGTGTGGTGGTCGCCTCTTCCGCCTGGACTTCGTGTCAGGTGTATCTGTGGGGAAGAGGCCAAGCTCACAGAGGAAGAGCTTCTGGGAGGGGGGGTTGCAGGTGAGGCAAGGGAAGGGCTTTTGGAGGGAGAGGTATCTGAGGACTGCGCAGTGCTTGTGGATGCGTGTGTGTGTGTCTGGGCCCCATCCCCTGTGAGTGAGGTATCAGTCCCCTGACTGTGCGTGCGTGTGCGTCTGGATTTTGGCTTGTGTGTCTGTGTGCCGCTTGTGTCTGTGCTGGTGCGTGCCGGTGCCGGTGTGTGTGTGCTTGGGACAGGTAGGGTGCTGGGGATTGTGGATGGGGCAGAGGTAGGAGGGGTGAGGGACTGTTGCAGGAGGGACACTGCTGCCGTCAGTGAGGAGGCCATGGACTGATTGGTCCGATGTAGGGCAGACATGCCAGATGACATGCCCTCCATGAATGACACCAGTTGTGTCAAAAGACCCGTGTGTGCATGGAGGACACTCAACATTGATGTCTGCCCTACATGGATCTGCTTAAGTAAGTCCACAGACTCCACACTCAGGGCAGCAGGGGGACAGAGGCAGGGGGTGCGGTGCCTGGCATGAAGGAGACATGCTCCCCTACACAGGAGCCTCCACGGACATGTGGGATGGGAGCAGATGGGAGGGTGGAGATGGTGGTGGTGGCGGGGACAGACCTGCTTGCCGTTGCCTCAGGTCTGCTGACACCCGCCTCCACAAGGGAGTCCTCACTGGAAGTGCTGTTTTCCCCAGCCGAGGTGGTCGTAGCTGAGGTCTCCTCAGGGTGGCTCCCCTCACCCTCCGTGCCACTGGGTCCCTCGCTCTCCCCTGCAGTGGACCCAGTCTGGCTCTGCCGCTCCTCTTGGTCCGTGGAGCTGTCTCCTCCTGTGGCCGTGGATGTATCTGCAAACAATCAGGATAAACAGAGCAACATTAGTCACCTGTACTGACCACACACACCACAGTAAGTACAGCACATCACAGAGCAAGCCCTGCCATCATTTGCTAGACATTGCAATTAGTGCTGACACGGATTTGAAGAAGCCCATTGTCTGCCTGACAGTCAGTCATGCCACACATATCCTACCTGTCCATGCACCCATCTGTCTGCTGCCTGTTGTATGCGACTAATCATATGTGCACACATGCACCACATACACAGTTGTTGGACATCCAAGAGTATATATGGAAATGTGTCACTCCAAACACATGCCATCTCCTGCCACTGACTCAGTACATGTGTCAGGAAAAGTGATGGGCAAAGTCTCTGTTGATATGCGGGTTTTGCTTCCATCACCAGACACAACGATGTCCTCATGTCCTGATAGACAATGCAACAATGGTGTGCATGCAGGACATATCACACCACTGCTGGATCACCCTTTGCGATTGGAATGTCATGGCACAGGCCTGTCTGGCAAGTCAGTCATAACTGTCTCCTGTCACAGGGGCAGTGCATACACACAACACCAGTCTGCACTGTGTCACAATCAGGGGAGTTTTAGAAATGTAAGCCCTGTAGCTGACAGGTGCACATGTGCACCCCTGGCCACCCACATCATGAGGACTGAGATGATCCCACGTCAATCAAATGAGACATTTGAGTGACTGCAAACACAAATCCATACACATGAGCACTTCACCGTCTGATGAGAATGAACCAAAGCTGCCTGCACCTCAATGTTTCATACAACATTGTGCACAGTCAAGGGATCAGAGACCTATGCATTGACCTATGTGCAGATCCCATAGTCATAACTCAGATGGCTGGCCACCCCAAATTGTTAAACACTCCAGGAGTCCAAATAGCAAGGCCACACCACGGTGACACAGAGGCACACACCTGAGTGCACTCTTCACAATGCCCAATATGTATGCTGACACACGGGAGTGGGAGAACAGAGTGCCTTCGATGTACGGAGTAGGCATTACAGTCCTGGTCCATGTGCAACATGGTATTACCCTGAACACTAGGCAGGTGGCTATGCATGTGTCACACACATGATGTACATACTTCTGAGGCCCCTACCTTGGTCTCTGCAGCAGCATGGGTGTGTGGCACATACCCCAGACATGTGGTGAGTCAGAGCATTAATTGGAACACATATTAAAGCCATACCCAGAGTACATGTCAGATCACAGGCAATGTGAGCAATTGTACCACCCATGCAGCCCACCACAAAGTTCCTGTAACTGATGCTGTCCCCAACTTGAACCACAGGTAACTGCAAGTACACAGTACCCAAGTGACCTAAGTCACAGACTGTAAGGGCCACACCTGTGTATCAGATGAGGAGGGGGCATGACACAAGTGAGGGACATGAGTCCAGGACGACATGACAGTTGTACTGTGGAAGTGGAACCAGGCTAAAGGAGTGCATAGAGCATGTCAGTCATAGTACACAGTTGAGGCTAGCACTTACCCCCTCCTTGCTGCTGTCTGGCCTTCAGCTGCCCATCCAGGTCAGGGAAGACCACCGCCAGGATCCGGAGCATGTGGGGGGTCAGGGTCCGGTGTCCGCCCCTCCTGCGAGGAGGCGACAGCTTCAGCTGGACCCTTGCGATCCTCCGGGTCCAGCCCCGAAGGTCCTGCCACCTCTTCTGGCAGTTGCGGATCCTGCGCCTGTAGACCCCCACAGATCGCACTGCCCGGACGATGGTCAGCCAGATCTCCTGCTTCTGGTGGGCATCAACCTGTGAGGATGACAAAGTGAAAAGGCCATTACTACACATGCAACATTTCCGTGCATCACACAGTTGGATATACATGTCTCAATCACAGGGGCATATGATCTACACAGGTAGTGCAACTATGGCTATGAACAGTTTGCCAGCAGTTACTACATGGTATCATTGCCTGGGAAGTAAAACCTTGTTGGAATGCACTGTTACTGCACTATACCTGTTCAGTGCATGTGACTACACACTTTGGGGGTGACAACTACTCAGTGAGCATGCTACCCACTGGTGTACACACTGTACGTCTTGCTAGTCAGACAACATGCACAATTAGTAAGGCAGTGGACAGCACACTCACCTGCTCCCCTGGTTTCCCATACAGCTTGCTGCACTGTGGAAGGAGGCTGTCCAGCAGGGCCTGGTTCTCCTCAGTGCTGAAGGCTGGGGCTCTATCCACAGTACGTGCCATTGCAGTAGCCAGAGGATGCAGAGACAGCAGCAGTGTTGGTGGCAGATGTCGTCCTGGAGCATGTAGTGCAGGCAAGTGAGCTCTCAAGGGAACAGCCAGCATTATATGTGTGCTGCAGAGGCTGATACTGTCCCATGTGTCCAAAGTGATAGGTCCAAGTCGTTTGCATCTTCTGAATCTGGCCAATCCATGGAATTGCACCACTTATACACGCCCACAGCATCATTCAAAAGTTTAACTTCGTGACACCCATGAATTTGCAACATTGTTGTGGCTGGCCAACTGAATTCACTGCATCCGACTCGTACAAGCTTCGAAAACGCGTCCGTTACCATGTCAGGCCATAGCCAATGCGTGCGCACCGATCGGTCCATTGCTGTACAACGCGTATTTCGAAAAACCACTTTGCATCCGTTCACATCATATGCAATGTCCAATGCGTGCGCACCGATCGGTCCATTGCTGTACAACGCGTATCCGTTCACATCATATGCAATGTCCAATGCGTGCGCACCGATCGGTCCATTGCTGTACAACGCGTATCCGTTCACATCATATGCAATGTCCAATGCGTGCGCACCGATCGGTCCATTGCTGTACGACGCGTATCCGTTCACATCATATGCAATGTCCAATGCGTGCGCACCGATCGGTCCATTGCTGTACGACGCGTATCCGTTCACATCATATGCAATGTCCAATGCGTGCGCACCGATCGGTCCATTGCTGTACAACGCGTATCCGTTCACATCATATGCAATGTCCAATGCGTGCGCACCGATCGGTCCATTGCTGTACAACGCGTATTTCGAAAACAACACGCATCCGTTCACATCATATGCAATGTCCAATGCGTGCGCACCGATCGGTCCATTGCTGTACAACGCGTATCCGTTCACATCATATGCAATGTCCAATGCGTGCGCACGGATCGGTCCATTGCTGTACGACGCGTCCCTGTACAAGTCACTCGCATATGTCACCATGGTTGTCACTGGTGAACGTATGCCAGCCACATTTACTTGCCAGGGACTCAGGGGCACACCTACAACACCACAGCCTGTCCACACTGTATCCTAAGGCATGTAAGGCTGCATTACCTTTTCTGTGTATGGGGGTCAACATGTGGTTTTTGGGTGGCACTTGGGGGCAGCCACTCCCAGGCTGTGCACGTGTTCATGGGGACAGAATCCTTTGTGTGTTGTGCACATGACCACTGTGGTGTGCAACTGTTCATTTCAGAGCATGTGGCATGGTCACATTTCCAGGTTGTGTATGTGTATGTCATGTCACATACCCCCTGAGTCCCATGTGGGAAGGTATGTACGTCACAGGGTGACCCATTGCCACAATAGTGATGGCCCTCCACAGTCTGTGTGCATGTTGTGTTTCCGATGTCTCTGATTCCATGTGCACAATGGGAGACAGTCTCCACATCCACGTTGTTTGTGCATGGACTTTGATGTTGTGCGTGTGTGTGTCACAGACGTCCATGTCTGTCCTGCAGAGGCAACAGGGGCCACTACCTGTGGGAGTCATGGTTGTTTTGCTGACGTGTACATGATACGCCATGTCATGCCAGTGTCCATGTGGCAATACAGGGTCCCTGGGAATCTACCTGTCAATGAGCTGTGATGCCTGGGGCACATCTGTCCTCACATGTCACTGTGGTGTGTGTTTGGAACGTGACAGCAGTACATGGGTACTGTGACACAGCCTAATGATATCCCATAGCACAACCTGGAACTTGTTGTCAACACATGTTGAACTGTGATGTTAGATGTTGGCCAT
This sequence comes from Calotriton arnoldi, assembly GCA_963921515.1. NCBI lineage: Eukaryota > Metazoa > Chordata > Amphibia > Caudata > Salamandridae > Calotriton > Calotriton arnoldi. The sequence continues at coordinate 24,858 of CAWUFW010023745.1, read as the reverse complement.
GTAGGTGCCATACATGTCCTTACAGAACGGCACACACATCAGGTACTTGTGTCTCGTAATGATGTATCATGTGATATTGAGTATGGTCTATGCCACATATGTGGGGTGACTGACAATCTTTCTTTCTTCACCTATGCACTGCAGGGCACCAGCTGTCCATAGACCATTCCCTGACCTTGCAACGATGGTTGAACGTGACTGCATCCGACGGTACCGCTTCAACAGGCCGCTGATTGAGGAATTGGCGGTGCGGTTGGCCCCACATTTGGAACCTGGCCGGCCATACCCTACAGCGCTGACCCCCAAGGTGAAGGTGATGGCAGCCCTACACTTCTTTGCCACCGGTACCTTTCAACACACTGTGGCGTCTGCTGGTGGGATGTCACAGACCATGTTCAGCCGTGTGCTACGCAATGTTTTGGAGGCAATGTTGAGATACCTGAACCAGTACATCTATTTCCCTAAACGTCAACAACTCACTGACGTCAAGAGTGACTTCTATGCCCTGGGGAGGATGCCACATGTCATTGGCTCCATTGATGGGACACATGTGGCTTTGGTACCACCACAGGCACATGAGCAGGCATACAGGAACAGGAAACATTACCATTCGATCAATGCTCTGGTGGTATGTCTTGCAGATATGAGCATCTCACATGTGTGTGCCCGTTTCCCCGGTTCTGCACACGATGCCTACGTGATGAGGAGTAGTCGCATCCCGAGGATGATGTCACAGATGCAGAACCAGCGTGCCTGGCTTGTCGGTGTGTACTGACTTTGTACCATTGTGTGTGTTCTGCAATGTTGTATTCCGCCCTCTTTTCCAACTCAGCTAATGTGCAATTGTCTGTATGTAGGTGACTCCGGATACCCCAACATGCCGTGGTTGCTGACACCCCTCAGGAACCCTGTGACACCAGCCCAGATGCGCTACAATGAGGCACATGGTCGGACCAGGAGAGTGATCGAGCGGACATTTGGTCTCCTGAAGAGCCGCTTTCGCTGCCTAGACAAGACAGGAGGGGCCCTCCCATATGCCCCAGCAAAGGTGTGCAAGATTGTCATCGTCTGCTGCATGCTACACAACCTGGCAGTGCGGAAGGAGTTGCCTCTCATCCTGGATGACGATGACCAACATCCGCCACCTGTGGAGGATCCTGGCCTGGGCCACGATGCCAGTGATGATGATGATGATGAGGGTGATGTCCGCACACAGCTCATCACCAACTTCTTCAGCTGAATGTGAGTATCCAGAGATGTCATGTCAATGATGTGAGTTTGCATGATATGTGTTGGTGGTGCTCTGGTGCTGTTTGAGTGTGGCCATGTGCTACTTGACTGGATGCGTGCAGCGATGTGTCCTTACAGGTGGTCTGTACTCCCCAACAGTGTTGACATGCTAACTTGGTTTTGTGTAGGTATCTTGTGACATGTATTGGGCATGAGTATTGCAGTTCTGTCCTGTTCTTCAGTGCTTTTGACTGTGTGTCATGTCTGTCCTTCACAGGGTACTTTCAGAGTTGTTTGGTCTACTCGGATCCCTTGACACCATGATTCAGCTTTCAGGGTGGAAGCAGTCATTTCCCTACAGGGGATGTGCCACACACCCCTGGACTTTATTTCTTCTACACTTGTTGACTGTGTGGCCACTACCACGTGGGATTACCTTGCATTTGTAGTGGAAACAACATGTTGCAAATGTGTAATAGACCTGTACTTCACTTTGGGATGTGCGTTGTCTGTGGTCACACATCTGACTGACATTTGCTTACTGCACCTGTGGGCTAGTTAACACAGACTCTGAATAGGTGTGGTGTCTGTGCATTCCACTGTATTTCCTGGCAACATCAGTGTAGGCGATGAGTCAGATGGCCCTGGTGTCTATGTGTTGTGTAGCCCTAGTGGTGTGTCTCCCTCATATGTGTCACGTCGCCATGACTCACATGACGGTGTTGAACTTGCTGTAGCAGTTAGCATGCACAGTGTCATTTAGCAGATCATCATCTCCATGACAGAAACCACGTTGGAATCACAACAGAGGCAAGTATGGTGTATTAGTGAGTTTATTTACATACATGTGTGAGGATAGTGCACAGGATGGTGGGTGCTGTACATTGGGATTGGAATCCAAAGTTCCCAGATGAGTTGGAAGTGTTGGTAGCAGAAATGTCCTGAGTAAAGTCCACAGTCATCTGATACATTGGTCCAACTTAAACTCCCCATGTCATTTGGGAGAGTTGGGTTGCATTCGACAGGGTGAACAGTTTGCACACAAAGGAGAATTTCCAGAACAGGTGTTGGGTTCCTGGGGGATGTACATGGCCATCGGCCTCTCAGTTTTCCTTCCTCGGACGACCCCTCTTCTTTCAGGGGGGACCCTCACGTGCTGGCTGCTGCGGTGCAGAGGACTCTCCGCCAGAGTCATCCTCCCTCCCTGTGGCAGTTGCAGTTGTTGCAGCACCAGATGTTGTGGGCACACAGGGAGGTGTGGCCATGTTGGTGCTAATCTGGCGGAGGCATGTCAATATGTCCCTATGCACCGCTGTCAGTTCTTGCAATGTGTCCCACTTGGACTCCATGCCAGACATGTGTGTCTCCACACGGGACATGTGTGTCTCCACACGGGACATGTGTGAGTCCAAGCGGGCATGATGGGCAGCCTGCTGCTGTTGAATGTCCTTGAGGATCCCCACTACCTGGCTGACCTCTCCGGTGCTATTCTGGTACGCATCAGCAATGCGTACCAGTTGTGGGTCATCATGCAGTCCAGACCCCTCTGCAAACAGCGACCTATGCCTACCACCCTTCCCACCACCCCTGGCCACACGTGCGGGACCTGCGGTGGCACGCACAGGTGACCCTAGGCCCCCTTGGGGGTTGGTACTGGGGTTGTTGTCCGTTGCTCCACGGTGGGCCGGGGTCCCTGTGCTGTTGTCATTGGTGATCCTTGGTCTGTCCGTGTCGGCGGGGGTGGTCTGTGTGTTGGCAGTTGTTGGAGGAGGGGGTGCAGATGTTGGTCCTGCTGGTGCTGCATGATGACTCACACCGGAGGGGCCAGGTAGGTATTCGCCATCCGAGGAGGGCAGAGGCTGTTCCACACCAGTGAGCTCAGTGTCCCCCGGAGCCTGGGACAGGGACTCCTCATCGTCTGCTGCTGTGTCCCCATCATCACCTGTTTTTGGAAGAGACACACAATGTATGTTATGTTTCTACAGGCATCAATGGTTCAAACACCTGACAGTTGTGACTGTACCTCTGGATGCGGACCTGTACATTGCATTGTCCTAAGTTGTCACAGTCAGAGGTTGATATTGGTGTAGCACATTGTCCTGCCAACCTGAAGCATTTCAATGTGAATGTTGAGGTGTGTGCATGGCCAGCATTGGTGGTATTTGGTGGACATCCGGCCCTCCTTCTCCCCCCAGCCCAGTTATCCCACCATGAAGCATGCCACCCTTGCAGTGTGTGCAGGTTGACTCTCAGGATGTCAGTCAGTGGTGTCCTGCTGTTGGTTGGTGCCCAGTTCCCAGCAGGGCCTTGTGCTCCCCACAACAGAGCACCTCTGTCAGACATCTTAGAAGTGGCTTTTCACTCCCTGTGAGGTGTGCATGCTTCAGTGTGAGCTTGCTGGGCCATGTGGGTGGGGGATGTTGAGCTGTGACTACCACTCCCATCATGCTATTGCCTACACCCCCCTTCCCAGCATGTCCATACTTCCTTCCTTTTGAGTGGACTTCACTGTGTGTGAGTGTGACAGCAATGGCAAGATGGCTGACAGTGTGGTCCTGTTGTTTGTTGGTGCACAGTTCCCAGCAGGGCCTTGTGCTCCACACAGCAGTACCCAGTGTCAGCCATCTTGTCAGTTCTTTTCCACTCCCTGTGATGTGAGCATGGTTCAGAGTGGTGTTGATGGGCCAATTGTGAGGGTGACCAATATCTGTGACTACAACTCCCATCATGCTATTTCCTACACCCCCCTTCCCAGCATGCCCATACTTCCTTCCTTTTGACTCTGCTTTCCTGTGGGGTAGTGTGCCTGTGCTGACAGGATGGCTGACAGTGTTGTCCTGGCGTTTGTTTGGCTACAAGTCCCATAGGTGTTCCTGTGCTTCACACAGCATAACCCAGTGTGGTTGTTCTTTGTGGGATATTTAATTAGAGTGTGAGGCATTGCATTCTCCCAGGTGAGTTGTGTGGAGTTTGTGTTAAGGGGGTGTGTGAGAAAAGCTGCTGGTGACTATGGTCAGAGCTGTCAGTCCTCCTTTCCACCCAGCCAGATATCCCACCATGGAACGTGCTTCCATTGCAGGGAGTGCAAGTTGGCTTTCAGGATGTCAGGCAGTGGTATCCTGCTGTTGGTTGGTGCACAGTTCCCAGCAGGGCCTTGTGCTCCCCACAGCAGTACCCAGTGTCAGCCATCTTGTCAGTTGTTTTCCACTCCCTGTGATGTGAGCATGGTTCAGAGTGGTGTTGATGGGCCAATTGTGAGGGTGACCAATATCTGTGACTACCACTCCCATCATGCTATTGCCTACACCCCCCTTCCCAGCATGTCCATACTTCCTTCCTTTTGAGTGGACTTCACTGTGTGTGAGTGTGACAGCAATGGCAAGATGGCTGACAGTGTGGTCCTGTTGTTTGTTGGTGCACAGTTCCTAGCAGGGCCTTGTGCTCCACACAGCAGTACCCAGTGTCAGCCATCTTGTCAGTTCTTTTCCACTCCCTGTGATATGAGCATTGTTCAGAGTGGTGTTGATGGGCCAATTGTGAGGGTGACCAATATCTGTGACTACCACTCCCATCATGCTATTGCCTACACCCCCCTTCCCAGCATGCCCATACTGCCTTCCTTTTGACTCTGCTTCCCTGTGGGGTAGTGTGCCTGTGCTGACAGGATGGCTGACAGTGTTGTCCTGGCGTTTGTTTGGCTACAAGTCCCAAAGGTGTCCCTGTGCTTCACACAGCATAACCCAGTGTGGTTGTTCTTTGTGGGATATTTCATTAGAGTGTGAGGCATTGCTTTGTCCCAGGTGAGTTGTGTGGAGTTTGTGTTAAGGGTGTGTGTGAGCAAAGCTGCTGGTGACTATGGTCATAGCTGTCAGTCCTCCTTCCCACCCAGCCAGATATCCCACCATGGAACGTGTTTCCATTACAGGGAGTGCAAGTTGGCTTTCAGGATGTCAGTCAGTGGTGTCCTGCTGTTGGTTGGTGCACAGTTCCCAGCAAGGCCTTGTGCTCCCCACAGCAGTACCCAGTGTCAGCCATCTTGTCAGTTGTTTTCCACTCCCTGTGATGTGAGCATGGTTCAGAGTGGTGTTGATGGGCCAATTGTGAGGGTGACCAATATCTGTGACTACAACTCCCATCATGCTATTGGCTACACTGACTTCACCAGCATACACAGAATTCCTTCCTTTCAGTGAGCTTCCCTGTGAGGTGGTGTTCTAGTGGTTGCAAAATATCTGACTGTGTTTGTTGGTTAGATTTGTGCCACTGCCTAGTTCTATTTGTTGTTAGGTTTGTACATGTCATGACACAGTTACATATCACTATGAGATGGCATGTATTGTGTTTATCTAACTAACATACACATCTTGGGATGATTATCTTTTGGTTGCTGTGGATTTGCTAAGGGTGCATGGTTTGACTATCCCCTTGACAGTGATGTCTGTGTATTGTCACACAATATTGTGTATATTTGTTGTGTACTCACCAGGCTCTGGGATGTTTGATAGTCCATATACGCTCACTGGTGGTAGGATGGCCCGCACCTTCTCCTCCCAGGGCCTGAGGTATACTGGTTTGGCAGGAGGGCCACTGCCGGTGCGCTGACTCAAGACGTAATCCTTCTTTAGTAGGTCCTTGACCCTCCTGCGCACATCATACCACCTGTTCTGGATGTCTTCCTTTGTGCGCAAACATGGTGATTGTGCGTTCACCCTGTCGACGATCCTCTCCCACATCTTGGTTTTCTGCGACATGGGGGTCTGTTGGACCAATATACCAAACAACTGTGGCTCTACTCCTGAGGATCTCATCTACCAGGACTTCCAATTCACTGTCTAGGAACTTTGGATTCTTCTTTGGGGGCATGGTGATGGGTGGTGGTGGGGATTGATGTGTGTGTGAGTGTGCAAGTGAGGGTGGGTGAGTGTAGGTTTTGCTGGGTGTATGTGAGGGTGCTATTTGTGAGGTGCTAATGGTGTGTGGCTTGTGTGATGGATGAGTTGTGAGTGTGTCTGTGGTTGCTGTCTGATGGTGTTCTGTGCTGGCAGGTCAGTTGAATTTGCAAAGGATCATGGTAGGGATTTGTGGCCTTTATATGGGTGGAGTTGGGGGTGTGTCTTTGTTCCATGTTTTTCCCCCAGTATTTATTGGCTTTGTCATTGCTTGTTTGGCCCTTTTTTGTATTTTTTCCTTTGTATTGTTTGGGCATGTAGGAGACGTTCTTCTGACCGAGTAGGACGCTGCAGTTGTCTCGTGCGAGCTTCTCTGAGTCTTTCACGCTGTCTTTCTGCTGGGTTTCATGTGCGGCGTACGCGTCGGTCGCGGAGTATTGGGTTGCTTCGGCTGGGTTTTGTATGCGTGTCGGTCGTACGGCTTGGGCTCTGTGCGACTCGGTCTGGTTTTACACGCATTGCATCGTACTGCGCGGGTCGGAGTTCGTGGGTACGTTTCTGTCGGGTTCATTCCTGGTGTGTGTCGGTCGGTTCGCGTAGTTTCCCGGCCGGATAGCTTGTTTCCGTGCGGTTCGGTCGTTCGGCTTGTGTTCCGTACGAGTCGGTCGTGATTCACATGCATTTCATCGTACTACGCGGATCGGGCAGCGCCGGTACGTGTCGGTCGGACTAAATTCCCGTATTGAGTCGGTCGGTACGTTTTCCGGCCTGAATCGGAATCGGCCCCTAAGTATTACATACACCGATTCATGTATAACTTTAACTCCAAATGTTCAAATGTAATTCACAATATGCAACATATTACACCTTGCTGCATTTCTACATTTGCCTAATGAGTCATGAGTTGGGCCTGATTTTGAGTTTTCCAGATGGGACACTCCTACATATATGTGATGGAGCCTTCCATCTGCAAAAGTCCCTTAAAGTTAAGTCCAGATGATAAATCATTGATTTATCATCTGGACATAACAAAGGACATTGAAAATTATTCTGGGTGTGTGTTACTCTGTAACCAATGTGTACCCATTCCTGTATTTGCTGTACCACAAAATTGGATGCCTCTCACACATATTTTCCAAAACACAGACTGGATTACACGCACACTTGTGAAGGAGTAAGACATCATGCAAATCTGTCTCTTTTAACATGAATGCAATAGTATTTTGTAGTCAAAATAAATTTGGGATATGTTTTGAATCTAAAATGTAGCCATTAAGGGCCTTATTACGAGTTTGGCGGTCCTCCTGTCAGCCTGCCTCTGCCGCATCAACAGGAGGACCGCCAAGTCCGTCGTGCGCCGGCCCAACGGATTATGAGTGTAATCCAGGGTGGGCGGGCGGTGCTGCGGCAGTCTCATGGTGGTGGCTGTGTAAGGCTCATAGGAGAGCCTTAACAGGAGACCGCCATCGTGACAGCACCTGCAGCACGTTCTGCACGGTGTGGCCTGCATATCACACTGTGCAGGAACAGGGGTGAAATTCCAGGGGGGCACAACATGTCCCCCCCACAGGCACCCCCAGTCCCAGAAGCAGCAGGGGGCTCTGTTAGGGCTCCCTTAGTTGCCTCTCCGCCACCCTTTTCATGGTGGGCTCACTGCCATGAAATGGGTCTTGGAAAACCAACTCGTAATATGCTCAGCTGTGCAGGCTTTGGCACCGTCAGCATATTGAGGCCGGTTGCAGACCGCCAGCGCAGTGGGATCCTTGATCCCGGAGGAGCCGGTAGTCTTGTGGCGGTCCAGCCGCCATACTCAGAATACTGCGGGTGGACCCACATTGGTGGCAGTGGTCAAACTGCCACCGCAAGTATGGCGGTCCTAAGAACCACCGTACTCGTAATAAGGCCCTAAATCTGATGTTACTAGACATTTTGTCTCACTTGCTCACTCTTGTTTGTGTATAAAAACCAGCTTACTAACGTGACATTTGGAACATCCACTGTATAATAACTACATGTTATGCTATGTCGCCTGTAATAGGAGTAACCTTACATCATTCAAAATAGTGAAAGAGCATCACATCTGACACAATAAAGACTAGCGGCCTGTTTGGTACAACTGTCCCTCATAACACCAGACAAACTCATGTATATTTGTTGTTTAGGCAGGCATGTGTATGCTTAAATCAGTCCTTTGTTAGTGAATAGAAATCAGGTGGTATCCTTTTCCACAAATTTATATACAAAACACATCATCATACACTTTGTGCAAACCTTTCACCTTCAAGAACTCTTCTTCTGCATTGGACATGTGTCAACCTTAATGTTGATGGCAAAATGAGTTGCTGTAACAGAAATTAGTTATTAAACATATTGAACTCACAATAGAAGTTACCCCCTTAATGCTGCTGTTGGGCTCTTAACTCCCCTTTCAGGTCCGGATAGGCCACTGCAAGTATGCGGGCCATTAGGGGGGGTAAAGGTGCGGCACACATGCTTCCCATGTTGTGAGGACTTGCCGAGCTGGACATCTGATGACTTCTTGGTCCAGCGTCGTAGGTCCTCCCTCCTCTTTCTGCAATGGATACTGCGCCGCCTGTAGAACCCCAGGGTCCACACCTTCTCGTGATGGCCTTCCATATCTCCTTTTTCTGATAGGCGTTGACTAGTATGGATACAAGAAATCAAAGAAAAAAGATTGGTTTTGTGACTTGTTGTTTGTCTATATTGATGTAACACAATTTTACTACATCATATACAAGCAATACTCAAGAGTTACTGCCCTGGGGGCACGGCAAAGCCCTGCTTGCTGGTTACGTCAACAGCTGTGGGACCTGTTCTTCCGGGTCAAAGGGAAGGACAGGGATTATCAGCCCCCGAGGAGGAAGCACAGGGAGACACACCGGTGAGAGGAGGTGCGAGCACCACGAGTCGGGGAGAGACGGATGACGCCAGAGAGGGCGTCGGCAGCGGGCGGAGCAGAGAAAGAGCAGCCCGGGGAGAAAGCGAGACGGAGGATGCCAGACAGGACGTCGGCAGCGGGCGGAGCCGAGAGGAAGCAATCTCAGGAAAGGATGCATCGGACGAAGGAGAGGAGGGACGAGTGTAGCCCGGGAGTCGGGACGGCCGACGGGAAGGCGTGCTGGACGAGGCGGCCATGGCTCTGTCAACGAGCCACGGCTTCAGGCAAGTGCTGTGGGATTCTGTGGGCAGGGTGAGCCGGTGGGTCTGGTTTCATGAGCACAGCACGGGGCTATCGGGGTGTATCACAATATAAAGAAGAGCGTCCTGGGAGCAAGGTGTTCGTTAAGCTCCAGCATTATCACCACTGGCACGGAAAAAAACAAACCCTCCTTAGCACCCAAAACGGTTCCCTACCTCTACTTATACAAAGGGGCATGCTACCCCTTTTGAGGCATCACTTTCTATCCCCTCATAGTTGCACGTTAAATGCGGTGACGGTGAAGGGCTACTTTATCCGCTTAAGTGCGAGAACATTAACGCCTGTGGCTTTGTTTCCCCGAGGTCTTCCTGGCTCCAGAGGAGCTGCTACGCCAGTGAAGGAACTACGAACAGAGGGAGGTCACGAAGAAGGACAGAGAGGCAAAGATTAAAAGGACTCGCGAGGGCCATTGTCAAGGCCTGTTGTGTCGTTTAAAAGCTGAACAATAAAAGCATATCACACTCCAATTCCCTGGCCTACAGTCTTGTCCTGTGACAGACAGTTATTTCTCATTAATGAATATCATTGTGAAATACTGAGGGCTAAACAACTTGTGCATTGTAACCAGACATCCCCACGGGCAGCTACATTGACTTGATGCCTAATGTCCATGGAACCACAGGCTATGGTTTGAACTAAATACCATGACTAAGGGCACTACGAAAGGGCTGCCATGTGTGTCAGTGAGAGCGTGCTCTATGGGGATGTATGAATATGTGTATGGGTAACTGAGAGCCTGTGAAATTTAAACTGAGCAATTAATTACTCTCCATTTCATTTTTCTTCCATTTAAAAGCATTCATAAGCATAATTTTGTTCACAACTCTAATATTGATTTGACAAGGAATTTTTTCTAAGACTCCAATACCTCAGTGCTTCAGTTATTCACCTCTGTGAATGAGCCCCAGGCAGGCCCACAAATCTGACTGAGCACTGCTCATTGTCAGGCCCTGAACCTTGATATGAAAATATGACCTTGTGCTCATTTGAAAAATAACTCATGGCTGTGAGCTACTGGTAGCTCACAAATGACTGGTTCGAGACACCTGATCTAGGCTGACTGATATGTGGGATGATACACATAGCAAACATCGGGCCATATTATCAAGAACGGCGCAAACATTATTGCTGCTTTAGCGGCTGGAAACTGCCGCTAAAGCGGTGATAAGGGGCTTGATAATATGCCCTATGGAATTCCAATAGAAGCCCAGGTTTGATGTCCTTGACACCAGAACCTGGGCTTCTATTGGAATTCTCTAGGGCATATTATCAAGCCCCTTATCGCCACTTTAGCGGCAGTTTCCTGCCGCTAAAGCGGCGATAATGTTTGCGCCGTTCTTGATAATATGGCCCATCATTTTATTTTGATATGTAAAAAATTATATATCTGTACAGTTATAAATAGGATGGTATGTGTTCTCTATTTTTACATGATGTGAAATTTCTACATTTCTCATACAATTCATACATATACACAGATATATCTCAAAATACACACCACAGAAAATGTAGGGCTAGGAAACAGCAGCAAAAGTTGAGGAGGTCTTGTTGGCTGCAGTGTTAGGAGGCACGTTTTTTGAAAGGCTGCGTACATATACACGACGTACGCGATCGTCAATGGCGACGGACACATCCATTGGCTGTCCTACGTTGCTTTCACACACGTTAGCCTATGGCTGTGTCCGTCATGGAGTTTCACACCCACTAGGTGGTCAACGTCCGCTGCGGTCGACTAATTCCAAATGTCCTGATGGCGAGGTCAGGCGGCGGCCATTTTAGATTGTGGAATAGTGTGTTTGTGACTGTAAAGTGCGTCATCACCACTGAAAATGGTGACTGCTTTGTTTACATGTTGAAAATGCTAATGTTCTTCATTTATTTTTACCAAACAGTGTAATGTAATGCCTTAATGTAGTTCGAAACAAGAATTGCGCGGTGGTGTTTATATCGCCATTGACATTATTTTTTCAGAAACATTTTTTACACAAAAAATACAAATGTGTGAATTATACATTAACAAAGTATTATTTACACATTTAAAAAATGTATAATTTACACATGTAACGTGAATTTTTTAAAGAAATTATACTAAACATAATAAGATTCTGTATAATTATGTATCACAATGTATATATATTGAAAATTAGATGTAAAGTATGGTTTAATTTAAAAATATGTTAGCAAACATTCACAAAATTTTTTTTTTCTAATGCAGACAGATGAACCCAGGGAGAGTGATGAGACGACAGCCTCAAGTGTTCCGACCATTTCCAGACCTTCCCACTATGGAAGAAAGGGATATTATTAAAAAATTCTGATTGAATAGGCAAACAATTCTTGATTTATGTCATCAGCTGCAGCCAGATCTTCTGCCTCACACTATGAATCCCACATCAATACCACCAATCGTCAAAATAATGGCAGTACTCCATTTTGTGGCTACAGGATCATTCCAATACACGGTGGCAGTATCCGGTGGAATGCTGCAACCAACTTTCAGTGATGTGCTACAAGACGTTCTTTTTTCAATGATGAGACACATCAACAGCTTCATTCAATTTCCTACAAACCTGGATTTGGCCAATGTGAAGGGAGATTTTTATGCCCTGGGCTGCCTACCACATGTGGAGCAATTGATGGCATACATATTGCCTTAGTGCCACCACATGCCAGGGAAAATGTATACCGGAATCGGAAGCAATTCCATTCAATCAATGTGCAAGTTGTCTGCTTACCTGATTTGTACATCACAAGTGTCTGTGCACATTTCCCCCGGATCAGCCCATGATTCCTTTAGCAGCAATCCTCCTGCAAATGTCACAACTTTGACCTGAGATGGCTTGGCTTGTTGGTAATTACAATCTGTCACTATATGTTGTTTGGTTAATTTCAAATTTCATGGTCAAGAATAGTATACTTTTTTTGGCTCTTTTTTTTCCATATAGGAGACTCAGCTTATCCTATTCAACCATGGTTGTTGGCACCACTGGAGAATCAAACAACGCCAGGGGAAGTCCGCTTCAATGAGGCCCATGGAAGAACACGGAGGCCAGTGGAGCGGGCTGCTGGGCTCCTAAAGGCCAGATTTTGCTGTCTGGATAAGACTGGTGGAGCCCTCCTCTACTCACCCAAGAAGGTGTGCCAAATAACCCTGGCCTGCTGCATGTTGCACAACATAGCCCTGCGACAGAACATCCCATACATTGCAGAGGATGGAGACAATGAAGAGCCACCAGGTGAGGATGTTGAAATACCAAATGAAGATGGTAGTGATGAAGAGGTAGGAAGGGACGTATGTCAAGATGTCATTGACAACTTCTTCACATGAGTGTAAGTATATGATTACATTTTATGAAGTGAAATGTTTTTGTTTAAATACATTTTTATTGATTTTTCCATTTATAAGGGAACATTTTCACAGTGAAGCAAAAGCAATAGGAACATATGCTCTCTACTGTGTCAAGCATTGTGTACACACAACAGAGTAGCATACTTCGGGGCATATTTACTACGAAGTGGCGGTGCGCGGCTTTAGCCTCCTTGGCTTAAAGCCGCGCTCCGCCACTTCTGAAATGCAGGGCTGCACCATATTTACAACAATATGGTTCACCCCTGCGTTTCCCCCGCGCTTGCGCTAAATTTAGCAGCCTAGTGCCAACTCAGGCACCCTTGCACCATAGTGTAAGGGTGTCTGCGTTGAGGGGAAGATTGTTTATGTGCAGGAAGGTCTCCCTTCCTGCAAATAAACAATATTTAAATGGCATTTTGTAACTTGTATTTGGGCTGCTTAATGCAGCACACATAGAAGTTGCAAAACGTAATTATTTTTTATTGATTGTTTATGTGCAAGAAGGGTCACCTTCCTGCACAAAAACAATTGAGGGCCTTTGCTGTTTCTATGTGTGCTGCACAACGCAGCACACATAGAAACAGCAAAAATGAGGAGAAATTAAACATTTCTCCTTGTTGCGCCTGTTTAAGACCAGGTTTTCGCTGGTCTTAATTTTGGCACTGCCCCATATTTACGCTGTCCTTGTAAATATGGGGCAGTGTAAAAATCAATGGGTGTTGCGGTGGAACGCCCATCGCAACACCCATTGCCCACCCCTTTCACGCTAAGTATGGCTGGAAAGGGGGCCTTATTCACAAGGCTACATTAAGCCACGTTAAGTGGCTTAACGCTGCCTTGTGAATAAGGCGAAGCCCCTATCGCCACTACGTCCTGAAAAGTGATGTTATGGTGGCGATAGGGGCTTGTAAATATGTCCCTTCATCTGTAAGGGGAAGAGGGGGAAAACAATAAATCAAAAGAGGAAACCAAACTATGAGAGCCTAAACACTGGAGTCCATATCAGTGAAGAAATAATGTTAAACGTGTGAGGATACTATATTGGAAGGGCACCATCAGGCCTGTTTGACGGCCTAAAGTCGTTGATCAAGTGTTCCTGCGGTGTCGCATGTTGGTGGACAGCGCAACGTATGGATCAATGCAAGGGAGTCCACGCAGGGGCCTAGAGAGTCGTGCAAGGTGTACTGTAAGTCACGGGACATCTACAAGCCCGATGTGAGGCTCACCTGGATTTACTGCAGGGATGAAATGGATGGAAGCGATGCTAGATCCCAACTTCGCTCACCTACCTCCTTCGCCCAACTAGGTCAAAGCAAAAGAGGGAAGGTGGGGAAGGAGGGAAACAAAACAAGGGAAGGAAGAAGGGGTAGACGTCCACTGGATCTTCTGTGGGGGTGGTCTTCAAAAATCCTGAAGAAAAAAGCACAAGGTAAGTACTAATCAAGAGTACAAGGAGCTGGCTGTATGTTACCCCCTATTTCTAATGAGATGCCTGTAAAGGAATATGCCAAGTACGTGTGGGGAAACAACTCCCATGGGCGGTAGAGCACTCCCAGTGCCTAAAAGGAAGGACAATATTCAGTATATAGAAGGACTGCGGAAGTTTGACATCTAAACAAGAGATGAACCGTAATATACAAACCTATGTTAGAAGCACCATAGAAGTATATAGGACCCTTTTAAAAAATAATTATCTGTTCCTCCTGAATTAGGGAAAAACAAAAAAACTCATTTCCCAAGTCAGGAGGGAGCACGGAAAAAATAGGGCAAAAAGGGCAGGGTCACAATAAACAAAAAAACAAGTGGGTTATCTGATTCTAGTAATACAGTTTCTCTTTTTCCTTTGCAGCTAAAAGAGTTTTACCAGGACTAAAGAAGACCACGAGAACCACCCGTCAAATCACTTGACCGTCAGATAAGTGTTTTTTCTACAATTCAAAAGTCAGCTCTAAATACACGGAAAACGAAGATACTGCGATACCTTACAGCCTTTCCTTTTCTTTTTGTCTTGCAGAGACAAGTTGCCAGGAAGCTAAGGGTTAAGGCGCAGAAGTTCCCAGGACACAATGTTGCCGGCCGGAAAGGAGCAGCGTAACAACGTGCTCCGGAAGAACACCAGAGGACCCAGGAAGACGAAGGAACAAAGGAGAAGCCCAGCAAAACACGAGCAAGTGACTACCAGTGAAAACAGCGGTTGAAGGATTGCAGGTAAGCAGGGGGAAACAGTGGGAGGCCAGGCGGGATCCGTGTTGGAACGTGAAGCGCTTTGCCAGCGCGGACCCCTCCTCTAAATACGTATCAGGCGCCGACCTCGCCCGCTGACAGAAAACAGCGGGCGGGGCTCGCGTCTACGCACTCGAGCGCGGGAAAAGACGCTGCCGCAAACAGCGCTCCCTGGGTGCCCGACAGTACACCCCCCCAAGACCCCTCCCCCGACGGGTTTGGGTTTGTTCGGATAGCGCCGATGAAATAAGCGAACCAAACGAGGAGCATGCACATTAGAGGCCGGTTCCCACGTCCTTTCATCAGGCCCATAACCCTTCCAGTGGATCAGGTACTGCAACCGACGACGTACCCTGCGAGAGTCCACAATATACGCCACCTCATACTCGGGATTATCATCCGCCAAAACAGGGGGGGTTGTGCAGGAACAACAGTACCAGGGCCGACAGGTTTCAACAAAGACACGTGAAAGACAGGATGGATATGCAATGAGTCAGGCAAGTCGAGCTTCAGAGCGACAGGATTCACTACTTTGGACCAATAAAGCGGGGCTTAAATTTGTTTGTTCCTTTAATCTGGATGTTCCGAGTGGACAACCATACTCTGTCTCCTACAGCATAATCAGGTGGTGGTCGACGATGACGATCAGCCCCTTCCTTATACCTGCTCTTGGCCTCGTCCAAGGATTGTTTGGCGGAAACACCAAATCCAGAGCGGCCGGAGCGGCAGTAGGAACTAAAAGCAATACAAAACCACAGCGAGGGTGAAACCCATAGTTGCAGAAAAAAGGCGATACCCCAATAGATACATGTTCACTGTTGTTATACGCAAACTCCGCAGTCCATAGAACTGTGTCCCAATCCCTATCTCCCTGTAAGAGGTGACACCGTAGATACTGCTTGATACACTGCATGACCCTTTCTGTCTGACCGTCTGTTTGAGGATGATGGGCAGTAGAGAGTCGTACATCTATCTCCAACAAGTTGTTGACACCTTTCCAAAAGCGGGACACGAATTGAGGGCCCCTGTCTGATACAATAACAGAGGGCAGGCCATGAAGGCGCACTACCTGTTGGAGAAACACACAAGCTAGTTCTTTAGAAGTTGGCAGATTCTTCTAGGGTATGAAATGAGACATTTTGGATAGCATGTCAATAACTACAAATATGGCAGTATGCCCTTGCTTAGTAGGTGGCAGTTCTACAATAAAGTCCATAGAAATGGAATGCCATGGTGTAGGAGGTGTAGGCAGAGGAGTTAGGAGTCTGGCTGGTACCTGGTGGGTACTTTTGCTTTGTGCGCAAACATAGCAATTTTGTACATACAACCGGGTATCTTGATTCATGGATGTCCACCAAAAATACAGTTTAAGCAGGGCAAGGGTTTTCTTGTGTCCAGGATGACCCGCCAAAGCGTGTGTATGGCACAAGCCCAGTGCTTGTAACTGAAGAGTTTGTGTAGGAAGAACTAGGCTACCTTGAACATAGACTAAGTTGTTAATCCTGACCCCATTGTGTTTGGTTTCTAAGTCTTTGAGTTCTTCGGATTCATGTGTATGAGCACTTCTTTCAGAAAGGATTCTTCTGAGAAAGTACCTCCT
The DNA here is from genome assembly GCA_963921515.1 of Calotriton arnoldi. Classification (NCBI taxonomy): domain Eukaryota; kingdom Metazoa; phylum Chordata; class Amphibia; order Caudata; family Salamandridae; genus Calotriton; species Calotriton arnoldi. The sequence continues at coordinate 8,347 of CAWUFW010023745.1, read as the reverse complement.
AAAACACGATCAGGACTCAGAATGAGAGGTGGGTCTTGTGTGCCCTGGTCATCAAGAAACTCATATCCAAAGCGAGATAGGGCATCAGCCTTACTATGTTTAGTGCCAGACTGAAACTAAATGGCGTAGTCAAAATCACTAAAGAAATGGGTCCATCTCAGCTGTCTCATGGATAAGGCCCTAGCTGCCTTCAAGAACTGCAGATTTCTGTGATCAGTGATGACAGTGACAGTGTGCAAAGCTCCGAGTAGGCACTGACGCCATTCTTCGAAGGCCCTTTTTATTCCCAATAACTCCCTATCTCCTGCAGAGTAATTCACTTCAGCAGGGGTTAGCTTATGAGAATAGTAAGCTACAGGATGTAGATGACCTGTCTGTCTATCTCTCTGAGACAACACTCCTCCTATAGCAACTTGGGATGCATCCGTCTCCAATAGGAAAGGCTGGGAAGTGTCAGGATGTTTCAAAACAGGAGCTGTGACAAAAGCCTCTTTTAAACAGGAAAAAGCTCTTTCAGCTTCTGGTGTCCATTTAAATGACATGCCTTTTTTCAGGATTTTGGTGATAGGAGTTGTTAGAGATGCAAACCCTTGTATGAATCGCCTGTAAAAACTGGGGAAGACCAGAAAGCTCTGCACTTCCTTCACTAAATGGGGAGAGGGCCACTTTGTGATGGCAGCAACCTTTTGGGGATCCATAGTCACTCCTTTTGCTGACAATACAAAACCTAAGAAAGTGACTTCAGGAACATGAAATTCGCATTTGTCTAATTTCACGTAAAGGTGGTCATCTCTGAGACGTGTTAGAACACTCGTTACATGTCTGACATGTTCTTCAACAGATGAAGAGCAGATCAGAATATCATCCATATAAGCAATGGTATTTATATCCAGGGTTTCTCTTAGAACGTCATCAATAAAAAACTGGAAAGCCTCGGGGGCATTACACAGCCCAAAGGGCATCACTAAGTACTCATACAACCCAAACTTTGTTCGGAAGGCGGTTTTCCATTCATCCCCTACCCATACTCGGACTAAGTGATACGCACCTCTTAAATCCAGCTTAGTAAAAATTGAGGCTTGTTTCACTTGATCGAGTAGAGTTTGAATTAGATGCAACGGGTATCGATTCTTAATTGTCACACAATTGAGGGCTCTGTAATCTATGCAGCACCTGAAACCCCCTTGCCGCTTTGGTATAAAAAAAAGAGGGGAAGACACCGCAGATTTAGACGGGCAAATTAATCCTTTGCGCAACATGTCGTCTAAGTACTCCCTCAAATACGTGTTTTCTTTTTCAGTCAATGCATATATGCGACTACACAGGATTTTGGCCCCGGGTACCAGGTCTATACAACAGTCATAGGGCTGATGGGGTGGTAAGGTAGAGGCTTTCTCTTCATCAAACACTTCTCTGAACTCTTCGTAACAGTCAGGTAATACGGGTAAGTTGAAATCAGTAATACCAGCCACATGTTGCAGTGTTGTGGAAGGATCTAGACAGTGGTTCTTGCAGTACTCAGAAGTGAAAGCTATGGCATGGTCTTCCCAATTAATGTCAGGGTTGTGTTTCATCAACCAAGGAAGACCGATGATGGCCTGGAACTGTGGCGAGGAGATGACATCGAAATGGATAGTTTCATGGTGTTTATCTAGAAGGAGTACGTCTAACTGTTTGGTGGTATGAGTAACAGGCCCAGACTTCATATGACTGCCCTCAATGGTCTTAACTATGTCCACAGTCTTTTTTGGTTCCATAGGAATATTCATGTTCTCTACCCAGGCTGAATCAATAAAATTCCCAGTGGCACCTGAGTCAAGCATGATTCGTACGTCTATGCTTTGATCACCCCAACTAAGCTGGGCAGAGATAAAAAAATGTTGTAGAGGATAGGAAGTGGGATTTAACCCTACCAAGTGGGAGACCATTAAGCCTGTTTCACCGGAGCGATTTGTCTCTACCATGCTCAGGCGAGTCAGTTTCCCGACTCCGTGCTTCGTTTAGGTTTGACATGGAATCCCCTCAGAAAGTGACCTGATTTGCCACAATATAGACACAGATTATTAGCCCGTCGTCTCTGCCTTTCTTCCTGACTCAGGGGCCCTTTAATGCTGCCTATTTGCATGGGTTCTGGCTCCTCGACTGGTTTGTCTGTCTCTGGTTTCCTTTCTCTAACAGTAGGGTACTTGGTTTCAATACGTCCTTTCTCCCTTTTTCTCTCATGCAAACGGTGATCCATTTTCCCACTCGCCGATCAAAAACGCACTTTTTAGGCACAAATAAACTCACGAGTCTCTAACCGAGTGTGTGTCTCTGAGGCGCTATATCCTGTCCGCACAAGGACCGCCTCCAAGCATACATCCGAACTCCACGACGTACCATACTTTTAATTGAAGTGGCCAGTACCGTTCACTATTAGGGGCACTATACCAAATCTCCATAACAATTGTTGTCTACGAGTGGCACTATGCGACTATGCCCTCACTAAATAAGCACACGCATGCCACTAATTTCTACCATCCATGCATGCTTAGGACCAACCACAACCTAGCCAGTTGTTAGGTCCTTTACTCAAAAGAGATACTCCCTGTTCATTCAGGCCTCTATTTTAACCTCCATTGTTGTTGTGTGTTTCTCCCCTTGCCTCCCCCCACAGGTCTACAACTGCCCAGTACAAGTCTACTAGGGTTTCACTCTATTGTGTCTGGTCACCATACCACACTTAGGGAACCAGACCTCTAGTAGTGCACCGCTCACTCACTTAGGTCCTGATGAAGTGCCAAACGACTCGTTAGGAGCAACTAGGGCACGAAACATGTCGACCCATCACATAGCGATAGCCCTCTAGGAACATTGCATCCACGTAGGGCGTCCAAACTTTTTAACTAAGCTGGAACTACCTGAACCATTAAAATTATTTCTGAACAGGACTGCTCCAGACTTCTTTTAAAACCCACTACCTGTGCACTACACTATCCTTGCCCTCTTACCTGCACGCACCCCACGGCTTCTTCAAAAGATCTCTGCCAAAGTGCCCCATTTACGGGAGCCCGTCGGGCATTGCAGCGCCGGCCTGACGAGGAGCAGAGCCCAATGATGAAGCATGACATCCTTCGGGGTGTGTGAGGGCATCACGAAGAAAGACCTGCCTTTCCCTTGTCCCCTTTTTAGGAACTGCATACCCCTCTGTAGCACAGTTAATTAGGAGCCTCGTGTGCAGGACCTGGTTTAAATAACGGCTCCTGGTCCCCCCTTTTTTGACGTATATAGCACGGCGGCTCAGCCGAGGGACCCTCCTTCTCCCCTACTTAGCCCCACCACCTTGTTGGGACTAACCCCCACGACACAATGGAACACAATCAAGGACTCTCTTTTGACGATGACTTAGTCTCTGAAATACTACGCACACCATCGCTACTCGACCAAGATGGAGGAATTGCCACCAGTAGCTCTAATAGCGACTGGACAACCATAATTAACATGAAGCGCCAGCTAATGAAAATCATTATGCACGGGGCCATAATGACAGAGTACCTACGCGCCAACGTAGCCCCCAATGGCCTAATAGTGACCAATTCTCCAAGGATCTTCCTTGAGGACAAGCAGTTCAAGGAAGAATGGTCACTAGTATCCTGGAAATGTACAAGGGACCTATTGGTCTTAATTATCAGGACAGCCAAACGTCTGGCCGACGAACTCATCACAAAAATCACGATAGCCGAAGGAGCTTTGAAGGCCACCATCGCCAATGCAGCCTTCAAGGCTAAACTGGCAGAAATCACCAAAGAAATCAATGACAACAAAGATTTCCTCATGAGACAAAAAGTGACCAAACTGCAAAAAGATATTGCCAGGTTCAGCAAAGAAAAGGTATACCCATACCTTAAGGAAGACTATACACCTTCAAGAGACGACTACTCGTCCGATGAAAGTTCCAGCTCACGCAGACGCACATACTCCTCCAGCAGTAATTCAAGCACTGAGACCCGGGGAACCAATCAACAACAACGGAACATGATGTACGGATATGGCCAGGGTCCACCCCCTACCACGGCCAACAGATGTGGCAATACCCCCAATACCAGCATGGTCCCCAACCTCTTTTTGCCCCCTTCCAACCACAACCTTTTTAGGCAGAGGCTGGGGCAGAGGGCGAGGCAGAAAAAGAAGAGGGACCCAACAACAACAGAAACAGGTGCAATGGCAGGATCAAACCCAACAAATGCAAATGGAACTGAGGAGCCATCAGGAGAAGAAAAACTAATCGTGAATCTCTCTGAGAGACAACTGACCCCGACAGAAACCACCGTACTAAAACGCGGGTTGGGTTTTGTACCCACACCCAGCATCGACAACTTTCGCACAAACTGCGAACTCCAGAGTCTGTTTAGGAAGATACGCCTAAAAGCATACTTCGGCAACCAACCAGTACCTTCACCTGACGACACAGGACTACGAAAACCTTCCACCTTCACCCCTAACTCCAGCATGGTCCCCCCGGAGAACCTGACTTTCGAGAAAGCTGTGCTGAAAGAGATAGCAGAAAAACGGACCAGCCCCGCCTTCACTAACACCTCCAAAACGGAATCCGAGGCCATCAAACTCCTGGCCAACGATCCCACGATCACTATCAAGGAGGCCGATAAAGGGGGAGCAATCGTGATCATGGCTACAACCGATTACAGGAACGAATGCCTACGCCAACTACGGAATGAGCGCTATTACACACCCCTCACTGAAGACCCTACAGCACGCCTCATCACCTGTATTAACTCAATGGTCTCCGCAGCCCTCAACCAGGGTTGGATCACTAAACACGAGGCGGGCTTTCTAACCAACAACAACCCTACACTACCCTATTTCTACACTCTGCCAAAAATCCACAAAGAGGTGAGCCCCCCCCCCCCCCCGGCAGACCAATAGTTTCAGGCATAGGGTCAATCCTGGAACCGCTCTCAAAATTCTGCGACCATTTTTTTCAACCCTTGGTCCGCACCACACCAACTTTCCTTCAGGATACGAGGGATGTTCTAAAACTAATTGAGACCACCAATCAAGAGGGCCTACTACCAGATGTTCTACTGACTCTAGACGTAGAGGGCCTCTACACCAACATCCCCCAACAAAGCACACTCGAAGTGGTGGAAACTATTCTGCGCAGTAGCCCATGGACCTCACCTACTCCCATTAATTTCATCATGGAATGTGCACAGATTGCACTAACTGAAAACTTCTTCCAATTTGAGAATAGCCTCTTCCACCAAACCCAGGGTACATCTATGGGTAGCACCTTTGCCCCAAGCCTGGCATGTCTTTACATGTCAGAGTTTGAGGGCAGGCACGTGCTCACTGATACAAATCCCTTCAGGGATAATGTCCAACTGTGGCGACGCTATATAGACGACATCCTAGTGTTCTGGAAAGGCACTAGAGACAACATCTCTGCCTTCCTCACTTGGATCAACAGTCTCAATCCATACCTTAACTTTACAGCTAACAGTTCGGAGTCTGAAATTCCCTTTTGGACCTCCTGATCACAAGAAAACCTAACAGACTGGTAACCACTACCTATAAAAACCCACAGACAGCCACTGCCCCTTACTCTACCAGAGCTTCCATCCAAAAGCCCTCAGGGAAAATCTTCCTATGGGCAGTTTCTGCGTATACGCAGAAATTGCAGCAATATGGATGACTTCAAGATACAGTTGTCTGAACTGAGCACCAATCTAGCACAGAGACAATTCCCAGCTAACAAAATAAAAAACACCCAAAAAAGAGCCCAAAATACCAACAGACAGGCTCTCCTCGAAACCCAAACCAAACCCAAGACCGACCTGCTGACTTGTGTCACTACCTACACCCCAGAATCCAACATGATCAAGAAAGTGATCAACAAACACTGGAAAATCCTACAAGTAGGGGGGCAGACATTTAGTAAACCCAGGTTCGCCTTCAAGCGCACAGAAAACATCAAGGACTTGTTCATTAATACAAGACCTAGAAAGTACACTACACCCCCTAACACACTCTGGGATTTACCTCCTGTTTCGGGCCACTACCCCTGCGGGCAATGTGTTGTATGTCCATTAACAAAAGCCACTAAAACCATCGCACTGACCGACACATGGATATGGAAACAAAACAAACACACCAATTGTAACACTTGCAATTGTGTTTATTTAATCACATGTCCTTGACAGCGTCAGTACATTGGCATGACAACACGCCCAGTAAAAACAAGGATTACGGAACATAGGAGTAACATCAGATGTAGAAAGACCAACACCAAGATGTGTACTCACTATGCGGAAGCAAACCACACCCCTAACAATCTTAGCTGGACCATCCTGGAATCCTGAAAAAACATCACTAAAGATGCACTGTTCAGAAAAGAACAACGCTGGGTTTTCAAATTATCATCTCACATCAGGGGACAACATCCCCTGGGCAGATCTGAACTGCTAAGACATTATCCACAGCATAATTCAGGGCCTCCTCCAATTACGCCCACCACTAACACTATGACATGATTGTCTAGCGCCAAATACAAACACGCTCCCTCCCCAGACATGACCTACCCTATCTTCTCGCTGTAACTAGATAAGGTCCACAATACATTGACTCCTGCGTAGGGAATGCCCTTCGAGTGTCCGTTCCTTATTGAACCTAGAAAATTCCTCCCACTAGCACTCAGTCGTCATATCTGACACGTGCCTGATATGAGCCTGAGACTGACTAGATGACAATTCCGTATTTGATCACAATACGAGACTTTGCAAGGAGATCTTCATGTCCGTGAGACATTATGGCAATAATATCACGCACTCATTCAAACGGCCCAGTAAGACAGCTTGGTATAAATAGACCAAAGTGGCCACCAGTAAACACATTCCAATTTTTAAATGAGCACCGTGCACAACGCAGGAACTCGCACTAGATAGCGACTGAGGCTATAGATGTTCGTCACATTCGCATACACACTCAATAAAGTTACTTCCTACTCAACCAAGATGTTAGTGTAGGTCTGCGTTCTAGTTTATGAATGCAATACTTTATATGAGCCATATACACAATGTAGTAATTCACACTAGTTAGCAATAGCGGCCACATTTGCTCTTCGCATTGCACATACACTTAATAAAGCTACATTCTACTCAACCAAGATGGTAGTGTAGGTTAGCGTTCTAGTTTATGGACTCGCGCTCGAGCACAAATACGCCGGTCCCGGAAGCAGCAGTCACGGGGCCCAGAGCAAGGGTAGGATCTGTGCTAGTTGCCTGCCACCCAGCCGTGAGTATACGCTGCCCTCGCATTGGAGAATACCGGTAAGACTTGTAACTAACTTGTTTCCTAAACCGGAATACTTCCTTTTTGTTACAGCATCAGAGCAACAATGTGCTCTGAATTCCCCCGTCAGGCCGTAGACTTCCATACTGGGAGGGTGAGTAGCCATGAATACCGACAACCATACCCGGGTTGCGCCACGCTGTGGCTTTTCCTAACATCTCCGCCCACAAGTGTGTACAGCATGTGTATGCAGTATATAACTTTTAAAGTTTGTCAAATCCTGCGAACCATCACGTATTGGCTATTACGCAACCACAATACTGCTGAATGTGTATTTTTAACCGAGTGTGTGTCACTGGTGCACCAGATCCTGTACTCACATGGATCGCTACACAGTATACAAATGAGCACAAGAACACACTGTGGCCTCCCTAGTATTTCCATTATGCCACGAGTGTGTCGAGAATGTGTTGTTAGCCGAGCGTGTGTCACTGGTGCATCCTGTCCTCACAAGGATCGCCAAAAAGCGTGCATATGAGCGGAACTACGTACTGTGGCTGCCCTAGCACCTCCGTTATGCCACGAGTGTGTCCAAGTATGTGCGTGTAGCGCTTTTCAAGCGTGTTAAACCCTGCGAGCCAGTACGTACTGGCTAGCACACTACCTGAAAACAACAGTATATGGGTTTGCTAACCGAGTGCGTGTGACTGGCTCATTTCGCTCTGTCCGCAGCATAGCATGCATAAGAATCCAACGACAAATCGTACCTTTTTCCCACTCGCCACTCGAAAACGCACTTTTTAGGCACAAATAAACTCATGAGTCTCTAACAGAGTGTGTGTCTCTGAGGCGCTATATCCTGTCCGCACAAGGACCGCCTCCAAGCATACATCCGAACTCCACGACGTACCATACTTTTAATTGAAGTGGCCAGTACCGTTCACTATTAGGGGCACTATACCAAATCTCCATAACAATTGTTGTCTACGAGTGGCACTATGCGACTATGCCCTCACTAAATAAGCACACGCATGCCACTAATTTCTAGCATCCATGCATG
>CAWUFW010023744.1:0-70398 GCA_963921515.1 Calotriton arnoldi | reverse complement strand
ACCATGGGAGCGTGCTTGCATTGCAGGGAGTGTAGGTTGTCTCTCAGGATGTCAGTCAGTGGTGGTCCTGCTGTTTGTTGGTGCACAGTTGGCAGCAGGGCCTTGTGCTCCCCACAGCAGTAGCCAGTATCAGCCATCTTAGCGAGGTCCTTCTCCACTCCCTGTGATGTGAGCATGGTTCAAGGTGGTGTTGATGGGCCAGTTGTGAGGCTGAGCAATGTCTGTGACTACGACTCCCATCATGCTATTGCCTCCACCCCCTTCCCAGCATGCCCATGCTTCCTTCCTTTGACTCTGCTTCCCTGTGGTGGGCTGGCTGTGCTGACAGGATGGCTGGGAGTGTTGTCCTGGCAGTTGTTTGGCTAAGAGTCCCAAGAGTGTCCCTGTGCTTCACACAACATAACCCAGGGTGGTGGTGCTTTGTGGGATCTTGTGTTAGGATGGAGGGCATTGCATTCTACCAGGTGGGTACTGTGGAGTTTGTGTTGGGGGGGTGTGAGGGGAGGTGCTGGTGACTATGGTCAGTGCTGCAAGTCCCCCTTCCCACCCAGCCAGCCGGATATCCCACCATGGAACGATGCTTGCATTGCAGGGAGTGTAAGTTGTCTCTCAGGATGTCAGTCAGTGGTGTCCTGCTGTTTGTTGGTGCACAGTTGGCAGCAGGGGCCTTGTGCTCCCACAGCAGTAGCCAGTGTCAGCCATCTTGTGAGTCCTTCTCCACTCCTGTGATGTGAGCATGGTTCAGGGTGGTGTTGATGGGCCAGTTGTGAGGCTGAGCAATGTCTGTGACTACGACTCCCATCATGCTACTGCCTCCACCCCCCTTCCCAGCATGCCCATGCTTCCTTCCTTTTGACTCTGCTTCCCTGTGGGGTGGGCTGGCTGTGCTGACAGGATGGCTGGGAGTGTTGTCCTGGCAGTTGTTTGGCTAAGAGTCCCAAGAGTGTCCCTGTGCTTCACACAACATAACCCAGGGTGGTGGTGCTTTGTGGGATCTTGTGTTAGGATGGAGGGCATTGCATTCTACCAGGTGGGTACTGTGGAGTTTGTGTTGGGGGGGTGAGTGAGGAGGTGCTGGTGACTATAGTCAGTGCTGCAAGTCCCCTCTTCCCACCCAGCCAGCCAGAGTATCCCACCATGGAACGTGCTTGCATTGCAGGGAGTGGAAGTTGTCTCTCAGGATGTCAGTCAGTGGTGTCCTGCTGTTTGTTGGTGCACAGTTGCCAGCAGGGCCTTGTGCTCCCCACAGCAGTAGCCAGTGTCAGCCATCTTGTGAGTCCTTCTCCACTCCCTGTGATGTGAGCATGGTTCAGGGTGGTGTTGATGGGCCAGTTGTGAGGCTGAGCAATGTCTGTGACTACGACTCCCATCATGCTATTGCCTCCACCCCCCCTTCCCAGCATGCCCATGCCTCCTTCCTTTGACTCCTGCTTCCCTGTGGGGTGGGCTGGCTGTGCTGACAGGATGGCTGGGAGTGTTGTCCTGGCAGTTGTTTGGCTAAGAGTCCTCAAGAGTGTCCCTGTGCTTCACACAACATAACATGTTTCTGCAGGCATCAGTGGTTGACACACATGACAGTTGTGACTGTGCCTCTGGGTGCGGGCCTGTACATTGCATTGTCCTAAGTCGTCACAGTCAGGGGTTGATATTGGTGTGGCACATTGTCCTGCATTATTTGGGCATTTCTATGTATTTTCTGGGGTGTGAACATGGTCTGCATTGCTTGTGTTTGGTTGACAGCCAGACCTCCTTCCCACCCAGCCAGCCAGTCAGTTATCCCACCATGGAACGTGCTTGCGTTGCAGGGAGTGTAAGTTGTCTCTCAGGATGTCAGTCCGTGGTGTCCTGCTGTTTGTTGGTGCACAGTTGGCAGCAGTGCCTTGTGCTCCCCACAGCAGTAGCCAGTGTCAGCCATCTTGTGAGTCCTTCTCCACTCCCTGTGATGTGAGCATGGTTCAGGGTGGTGTTGATGGGCCAGTTGTGAGGCTGAGCAATGTCTGTGACTACGACTCCCATCATGCTATTGCCTCCACCCCCCTTCCCAGCATGCCCATGCTTCCTTCCTTTTGACTCTGCTTCCCTGTGGGGTGGGCTGGCTGTGCTGACAGGATGGCTGGGAGTGTTGTCCTGGCAGTTGTTTGGCTAAGAGTCCCAAGAGTGTCCCTGTGCTTCACACAACATAACTCAGGGTGGTGGTGCTTTGTGGGATCTTGTGTTAGGATGGAGGGCATTGCATTCTACCAGGTGGGTACTGTGGAGTTTGTGTTGGGGGTGTGAGGGGAGGTGCTGGTGACTATAGTCAGTGCTGCAAGTCCCCCTTCCCACCCAGCCAGCCAGATATCCCACCATGGAACGTGCTTGCATTGCAGGGAGTGTAAGTTGTCTCTCAGGATGTCAGTCAGTGGTGTCCTGCTGTTTGTTGGTGCACAGTTGCCAGCAGGGCCTTGTGCTCCTCACAGCAGTAGCCAGTGTCAGCCATCTTGTGAGTCCTTCTCCACTCCCTGTGATGTGCGCATGGTTCATGGTGGTGTTGATGGGACAGTTTTGGGGCGGGCAATATGTGTGACTGCGACTCCCATGATGCTATTGGCTACACTGACTTGGCCAGCATACACAGAATTCCTTCCTTTGAGTGGTCTTCACTGTGTGTTGGTGTTGTTGTGGTGGCTACATGTGTGGATGTGTTTGTTAGTTCTATTTGTGCCACTGCCTAGCTGTAGTTGTGGTTGTGTTTGTACATGTGTTGGCACGGTTGGATGTGACTTTTTTGATGGCATGTGTTGTGTTTCTCTGACTGACATACACATTTTGGGATGATTCTGTTCTGGTTGCTGTGTGATTGCTATGAGTGCATGGTTTGACTCTCCCCTTGACAGTGATGTGTGTGTGTTTTGTGGCAGTATATTGTGTACATTTGTTGTGTACTCACCAGGCTCTGGGATGTCCTCTAGTCCATATATGCTCACTGGCGGTAGGATGGCCCGCACCTTCTCCTCCCAGGGCCTGAGGTATATTGGCTTGGCAGGAGGGCCACTGCCGGTGTGTTGGCTGTTGATGTAGTCTTGCTTCAGCAGTTTCCGTACCCTCCTGCGCACGTCATACCACCTGTTCTGGATGTCGGTCCTTGTGCGCCGACATGGTGATTGTGCATTCACCCTGTTGATGATCCTCTCCCACATCTTGGTTTTCTGCGACATGGGGGTCTGTTGGACCAATGTGCCAAACAGCTGTGGCTCTACCCTGAGGATCTCGTCTACCAGGACTTCCAATTCACAATCTAGGAACTTGTGATTCTTCTTGGGGGCATGGTGATGGGTGGTGATGGTGAGTGATGTGTGTGTTGGTGTGCAGGTGAGGGTGTGTGAGTGTGTGTTTTGCTGGGTGTATGTGAGGTAGGTATTTGTAGGTGTGCTGATGGTGTGTGGCTTGTGTGAGGGATGAGCTGTGGGTGTGTGGTTGCTTCCTCTTGGGTGCTGGCAGTGGAATGGCATTTGCAAAGGCTCATGGTAGTGATTTGTGTCCTTTATATAGGTGGATTTGTGGGTGTGTCTTTGTTCTCTGTCCCCACCCCCAGTATTTATTGGCTTGGTAATTGCTTGTTTGGCCTTTTTTGGGTGTTTTTTCCTTTGTGCTGTTTGTGTATGTTGGAAACGTTCTTGTGACCGAGTCGGACCCTGCATTGGTCTCGTACGGTGTTTTCCGTTTCGTTCACGCTGTGTTTGTGCAGTTTTCTATGCTGCGTACGCGTCGGTCGCGGTGTATTGTGTTGCTTCGGCTCGGTTTTGTATGCGTGTCGGTCGTACGGCTTGTCCTCCGTCCGACTCGCTCGTGGTTTTCGCGCCTTGCATCGTACTTAGCGGTTTGGAGTTAGCGTGTACGTTTCGGTCGGATTTGTTCCGGGTGCGTGTCGGTCGGTTGGATTCGCGTGTTTTTCCGGCCGGATTGCTGTTTTCCGTGCGGCTCGGTCGGTCGGCTTGGTTTCGTTACGTGTCGGTCGGATTTTTCGCGCCTTGCATCGTACTTGGCGAGTCGGGCGCCACGGGTGCGTGTCGGTCGGTATTTTTTCCGGATCCGAGTCGGTCGGTGCTTTTTCCGGCCCGAATCGGAATCGACCCCTTAGTGTGTCAAAAGCTTGCCTCAGGTCTAGGGAGATGCAACCAGCTCCAGAGTTATCCACAGTTGTGGAAGTTAATACGTGGTATAGTCTCCTAATATTGAGGGAGGGGCTACTGCCAGGCACGAAACCGCATTGATCTATGTGTATTAGTTTTGGCAAATATTGAAGTAGTCTAAGGGATAATATTTTGCTTAATATTTTATATTCGGTGTTTAGTAAAGAGAAAGGTCGGTATACAGACACGTCTATAGGGTTCCTGCCTGGTTTTGGGAGGGATGTGACCAGTGTCTGTCGTGTAGTAGGAGGGAGGGACCCTGTGTCCAGTGCTCCCCGGTACAGGCGCTCTAATTGGGGGACCAATGCTGATGAGCACGTCGTGTAAAACCCCACCGGGAGGCCATCCAGCCCCGGGGTTTTGTTTCTTGGGAGTTCTTTTATCGCTTCTTTAATTTCAATTTTTGAAATGGGTTCTGCTAATTCTTTTTGGTGTGCTTCTAATAATTGGAGGAATATGAGACCATCTAGGAACTCCCCTATGTATCTTCCTTGGGCTCGCTAGGTGATGCATATAATGTTTCGTAATACATCATAAATGCTGTATTTATGTCAGATTGCATGTTTACTGTGGTTCCCTCAATCGTATTAATCTCCTGTTTAGGGGTGGAGGATGGAGCATCTTTCAAAATCCTGGCCAGGAAAGAGCTGGTCTTATCGGCCTCAGCATGTTGTTTTTGTGTATATGTACGATAATCTATGACTTGTAGTTGCTCTCAGAGTTCGACATGTGTGATGTGAGCTTCTTGTAGGGCCGGCTCCTTTGAGATGTCAGTGATTGCTGTCTGCTCCAGTCTGCCCAGTCTGCCTTCTAATTCTTTTAATTCTTTATTAATCATTTGTCGGGCTCCCACTATTGTGCTGATAACTACCCCTCTAGTGACTGTCTTAAATCCCTCCCATTCTACTTGTCGTGATGCTGTAGTATCTGCATTTTCGGAGAAATAATTAGAGATAGGTGTTGCGAAATACAGAGTCTTCTAGTGTTTGGGGCTGCAGTCTCCATGTTGGAATTGGAGTAGGAATTCTCCCACAGGAGAACGTTACCTCTAGAGGGTTGTGATCCGACAGTGTTTTACCGAGGTATGTGGTATGGGCAATTTGTGCAACCAGGGGCAAAGAGCAAAATATCCTATCTATTTGTGTATGCAACATATGTGGGAGAGAATAAAATGAATATTCTCGGCCGTTCGGGTTTTTAATGCGCCAAGCATCAGTTAGTGCCCAGCCCATCGCCCATCCATGCAGAGAGGCTGCTTGTTTCCTGGCGCTTGCTCCCTGCAATGGAGGGTGAGAGCGATCAAGGACTGCATTGTAATCTCCTCCCCGAAGCCAGGGGTATTTTACCCAATCAGCTAGGACTGTGTTAAGTGTACCTAAGAATTTATCCTGCCTGTATTTGGGGCCTACATGCTGCCAATCACTATATGTGTGCCGTCTAGTGTACTGTGGATCAATACATATCTGCCAGTCGCATCTACTCTTTGGTCTGTAGCAACAAAAGGAGTGCCGTTTCTGATCCATACAGCGGCTCCCCTCGCAAATGCGGAATATGTTGTATGGTATATTTGACCCCTCCATTTTTTCCGCAGCTTGGTGGCCTCTGAGTTAGTGAGGTGTGTCTCCTGCATTAAAACAATATGTGACTTCCTCCTTTTCAGTTGGGCATATATTCTGTGACGCTGATGCACAGATCCCATTCCTCTAACATTCCAGGTTGTTATTGTGTATTTTCCTAACGTAGCCATACATTTGTATATGTTTTGTCTTACGACCTTCCATTCCTTGACATCTTGGATAAATGGTGGACTTACCTAGGAGTGAGTCAACTGTATGATTACCCTTAACATTAAGCAATACAGGATCTCTCCAAAGAAATACGGTGGACCAAACCACAAAACAAGTTTGATTATAATACAACTTGAACTTTGGTGCAGTTGCAATGGGGGAGATGGGTACCATAGTCTGCTGTGTTTCTATGGGCGGGGTTCTCACAGTTGTTATACAGCTGACCGGTATGATATTGCAAGGCCAAGAGGGCATATAGCTCAGTGTTTCGTCTACCTTAGGGTATTTTCTAAGACCAGATTGACCGCAAATCAAGGTATTCATCCTGTGTAATCGTTTACCAATTGTGGGTTGATGGAGGGGAAAAGAGCCATACTGTTCTCAGAGTCCGAATGTAGATTAGTATCTTAGGTTGATTCAATTGACTCAGCCAGGGAGAGAGTGTCTCGGTCGACAAGTGCTGCTACTGCCATTAGTGCTGATTTTTGGCTTTTTATTACTTGTTCTGGAGATGGGCTTGTCTTCTTGTCTGTACGAGCAGTCTTCTGCGGCGTGATCTTTCTTTACTTGACTTTTGCGATTTTTGTGATTTCTGTGATTTCTGCTTGGGGGACTGTGACGACCCTTGTTATGTGCCGGGAGTTAGTGTGACCTCCATCCATTCCGCAGCCTCCTCTGGGTTTTCCAAAAGTGGGACTTCTGTTCGCATCTCACTTTTAGTCGGGCCGGGAATAGGAGGGTATATTTGAGATTGTGAGCTCTGACGTCTTTTTGACCTCCTGGAAGGAGGCTCTTTGGCGCTGGACCGCCAAAGTAAAGTCCGGGTATAGCAAGATCCATTTGTTCACAAATTGAATTGGGCCTTCTCCCTCTCTCACTGTGGCCGCCGTAGTCACTTACTGTACATGGCAGTTTATGCGTCAGTGACGTGTGTTGAGCCGGTGATGCTGCCTCGGGTAGTACGGTTCCATATCCAGAACCGATGTTCCGACCTCTCTGTCTGTCTGGTCCCGAACCTCTGGTGTACGTGCTTCGTCGCCAATCTGCTCCATCACGGCTGCTGCCAGAGCTAAGTGGAAGGCCTTATGCCAGGCCTGATATCGGTTATGGCGCAATTTTCGTCTTGGGGATTATGCCGTGTTCATTGCTGGCCAAGGTCCGGTTCGGGCTAGACCTCTGGGGCCCGAGGGTGGTGGCTTATCCCAGCACTTCACTGGCAGTCCAGTCCTGGGAAGCTCGGCTCCGTCACCCCAGGGAGGGGTCCCAGTCCAGCGGCAGACGCCCAGTTCCTCTCCGCAGCCGATTCGGTCTGCCACGGCTGTAGCAGGGGTCCGGTGAGTGTCTTGTTTTCCAGGGCAGCGTGTTATGTACCGCTCAGGACCCTTCACTCAGTGTGCTCGTGGTGGGCTCTTCCGGATCGTGGCGGCCTGTGTGCTCTCGGCGTGTGCTGGGCCGATAATGTTGCTTCGGCTAGTACTGTTCCGTGCACCAGAATCAAAGTGTTTCTTCTCTGTTTGTTTGGCCCTGGGCTTCAGGTGTTTGTCATTCAGGTTGTGGCTCTGGATGGCCTCGCAATATCATGTTTTCTTTCAGGGTGTAAGGCCTGGCCCGGAGCTCAGCTAAAACACGTCCACCATGTTCGGCGGTTAGCCACGCCCCCCTGCTGGGTGGTGATTTTAACATGGCACTCTGCGATATCTGGGACCGATTGCCTTCCAGACAGATGAGGTTCCTCTGACACCCCCTAGCTGACTTCTTGATGGCCCTGGGTTTGGTGGATATGTGGGGAGCCCACAGCCCCTCAACGCAGCACATTACATTCCACTCGAGGGCCGATGGTAGTCTCTCACGCATCGATTATCGAGGGATTTCTGATCACTCCCCAGTCTGGGCGATTTACGAACTACCAGGCCGAGATGGGCATCGACGATTGGTCCTTAATCCTTGGCACCATTAACCAGTGGGTTCCCCCCAGGAGGAACCGGCTTACAGTCTGGTCATGCAGCCAGGAGAGCACCTCAGGGCCATCTATGGAGGAGCTCGTCCCTCGACCTTCCCTACTCTGACTACAATTACACTCACCCTCTGGCACACAACATTGCAAGCATTCGGTTGGCATGGTAGGATCACGCAGGCCACACCCCTAAAGGATACTTCACAGTTAGGGATACTAGGTACACAACAGGGCTTTGATAAATGGGACCTGATTTGCTTCTCGAGGGGATGGAGACCTATGGACTAAGGGAGGAGTGACCTGTACACAGCATTGCAGAATGACTACCAACTGGCCCCCGCAGAAACTTTCTGTTATTTGCAACTATGGCACGCACTGCAAAAGGAACTGCCGAAGGGTGACGATCCCCCACCTCCTGAATCTTTCCCACTCGACGCCAGGCCCCTGGACAAACACATGCCCAAAAAAGAGATCTCCCTTACCTACCATAAACTGATTAATAACTCACCTGACACTGTGATTTGGTTACAGGAGGACTGGGATCGAGATCTTGGAGGCCTGGAAGATGATGAGTGGCTGAGGACTTGGTGTCCCTCGTGAGGTTGCCATACGATCTAGGGTCCGCCTTGTCCAGTTGAAAATCCTACACAGGTGCTACTATGCTTGTACTACCTTGGTGAAGATGGGCAGGACTACAACTGAATTGTGTCACAGGAACTGTGGCCTAGAGGGCACGTTCTTACATATGTTATGGAGCTGCCTTGTAATGCCTCAATCACGTGGGTGGGGGCATCATGAAGGCCTCTGCGAAATGGTGACTCTTTTTTTGGGGAGGCGACTGGCATGGCTCATATGGATCAGATCTGGATGACACTGGGGATGATGGTGGCCAAACGCAATATTATGCATATGTGGAGAGCGGAATTAGCTCCACAACTGACTGAGTGGAAATGGGACATGGACTGGTGCATGCTGGCAGAGAGAGTGGTGTTAGAAATACATTTTAAAATGCATTTTGACTTGCATAACGATTTAGAATTTCACTGTAGAATGCATTTAAAAGCTTGCTAAAGAACTGCATAAAGAAATCACACGTAGGAAAATGTGCTTGTTTTAAACTTGTAAGAAAAATAAAGTGAAATGAAAATGTAGTAGGCTATCATTTTTAATGTGCTTCTGTAACTAGGCCCAAACCATTTTTTTTACTCTTTATTTAGAATATTTTGCTTAGCACTAGCATCCTACTAGAGAATGATTATGTTTGTTTGCTTCACTACACCACATTAGCTCACCGTGTTTTAACAATGAATTTGCTGTGGATTTATAATGAATAGACTGTTAGAATGGACAACAAAGTAGACATATTATGTGTATGCGTAACCAAGACATTGTCGATAGATTTGCTTCATTGCATTTTGACTATCCCTTTTTCTTCATGACGGGACATTGAAAACAGCTAATAGTTTAGGTATGAAGGTTCTCGTGAGAACTTTCCTTCATGTATCTAAACATTGAAACAGTAGTTAACTACGTACCGGCATGAATATTTACCATGGAAATCAGGAGGAGAAGCAACGGATGTCAGCGACACCATCGAATGAGTGGTTTCCATTGATGATGTACACCTTCTAATTTTTGTTACATTATTGTGCATTTTCATTTAAAATTAAGTGTTCCTAGCTAGAGAGGACGAGAGAATCTTTTCATTCATCATTTTGAATACCTTGCTCCTCATTGCTGAAAGCTACTTCTGACAGTGACTTTATCCTCCTTTACTCTGACTCTTTTGGATCAATACTACTGCTGCAATCATTCCTCTATCACTGATATTTTAACAATTGATACTGCAGCTTTGGAGAACTCGGCGTAGTTTTCATAATGACCCTTTATGGGAAGTTCACAATTTTATCTATGCTCCAGAAATCTTGTTCTTGTCCAGAAGAGACTCGTCATGGGATCTCTATAGGGTAGGTTTGGCTCTTAGGAAGAATAGGGACTGATTTCCTTTATGGAACACTCTGTTTGATTTATGCTGTCACTATCTGAACAAAAATGACAAAACCATACTAACTACTTAAAGATAAATAAAGGTTTTAGAAACTCCTTCAACTTCTCATCATTGATTGAAAATTAAGAACCTGACAGTTGATGACACATATTTCTGTTTTAGCTCCATTCAAAAACAGTGGCAAAGGTCTACTAACCTGACTAAGCGCCACAGGAATTCGGGGTTATGAGCTGTAAGTTTAGGGTGATTGATTTAAGACCTGATTTTTCATAATTTTGGGCGCTAACAAAAGCAAAGGCTGTCGCGGAAAATGGGCCAAGATATGGGGGAAATGGAACAATTACCGATGTGGAATATGTGCCCCTATTGATACGACTGGTTTTAATCCTAAAGATTGTTGCCTTATGACTTGCAGGGGAGGGGGTGGGAGGATCGGAGGGCTTCTGAGGCTGTAGCGGATCTGAATTTGTCGTAGTGTATCTTGATGCTGTATTGCGTAATGTTTACTGGCACTATTCGTCTGTTTGCTTTTCTTGTAATAAAAAGATCTTTAAAAAAATGCTCTTAATGTGCTACTCATGCGGTAATGGCCCGTGACTTACAAGTACTCCTCACTACTCTGAGTTCTATTCTCCTTACCTAGTAAGCGATAGCTCCTCCTAAAACCATGGGAAACGAAGTGGAGTGGAGGCCTTGTTGGAGGGATGGTAAACAGGTAAAATTAGCCTGGTGATTACACTGTGGAGGAGCTATCGCTCATTAGGTAAGAACTGTGACAGGGAAGAGGGACGAGCAGGTAATGGTGGGGTTATAACCCTTTGTCAGGATATTATAGGAGGAAAAAAGAGCAGTAATCAGTTGTGGAATTTTTTATGTGATTATAGCACATGATGTAAAACCACAATAAGCTATGGACATTTGTAAAACGTTTGCTCGTAGTCATGCCAATGTACTCTCAATAGAACCATGCATACTTCCTTTCTATTATACCCGTTAGCGCATGGCATTAGAATTTTCATGCTAATTGTAAATATGGGGCTTACCTTGAGATTTGTTTTAGTGTATACTATGTAAACCATTGGCAGAAGAGTTTTCTGTTCTGGACAGGGGCACAAAGCATACAACCCAGTGCCGTACCAACAGTCGCGGGGGGGTTCGCGCGGGGGGGGGTAATTTAATAAAATGTAAAAAAACGTACCTTCACCTCTGGTCCCGCGTCGTGTCTCCTGCTCTCTCTCTGCTCACAGGAAGCAGAAGCAGGCAGCCTCCGTCTCCTCCCCTAAGCCAATCACAATGCTGCAATGGCAGCGTTGTGATTGGCTAGGATGCTGTCCGTACAGGCGTCTATGGGGAGGCCGTTTTCTCCATGCAGGCAGCATGCAGCCTACATGGAGAAAACAGGAGAGTGCTCATGACTGGTTTGGTCGGCCCTGGGGCCGACCAAACAGTCAGCGCCCATAACATTGGGCTAGCCACTCCTCCCCGACCCGAAACCAACCTGTCCGCCCCAACCAAACCCTTCTTCTGCTTTCTCGCAGTGCGAGAAGCAGAAACATAAAATGGTATTTATACCATTTTATGTTTCTGCTTCTCGCACTGCGAGAAAGCAGTGGGGCGACGCTCCTCCTCCCATGTGGAGGAGCCTCCCCTGCGTACCACTTGAAATCACACCCGAACATGGCCTAGCTGCCAACACTTAATGCTTTGTCTTTCTACTGTTCTTATACTATTTATTTTAACAGCATGCAGCTGTGAATTCTAAAATTCACAGTGTGACAACAGCCTACAGAAAAAAGCCCTCAATAGTGTATCTTGTGACACAACATAGTAACAGGTGAGTTGAGATTCAGGGTGACAGATGCTCACACGGATGGTCTTGTGGTCCAGCGAAAACAATTGGGAGTACATCTGCTTCAGAGTTAAATTGTTTGCCTATATTTACATTTGATTATTTTAGATTGCTTCGTAAAGTATTAAAGTCTACGAGTTATTCTTGAATTGGTAATCTTGCTTTAATGTTTATTTATTAATAACCTAATGAATATTCATGTTAGTGCTTAATTTTAAATGCATTACATCAAAGTTAGTGTTAATTGTTGATTTCTCTGTGCAAATTTAATCTGTGGAATTAGGCTGGGCATGTAATATTTGTCTGTGAAAGGATATAAGTTTTAAGTTCGTCTGTTTCTCTATTCGAAGTCTTTGGATGCGACAATATTCTGACGACAATTAATCAAGATTTTCATTTCTACACCCAGAAAAAAGGAAACCATTAGGGCAGGCGAGAAAATACTCATTTAAGATAATATGTACGTCTTTCAGAAGGAAAAACTTTAGATTGAGCTGTTTTCCTTGAGTAAACAACCCAAAAACCCTCAGGGCTTTGCAAGGCATATTGCAGTCCTGAGAAAATAATATATTCCTTTCATTTCCATTTTGTTTTTTGTTTAGTTGGCACTTCCTGTCAAAGTACCACTCTGTAGCAACACTATAGAAATAGGTTTTAATGTTAACTACTTCATTGGCCCTCATTTGGTAACACTCGGCAGCAGGAAGATCTTAAATTAGCCCTTCAGGCATTAAAAATGCAACAGGATCGCACTGAGCATTAATTTACTCATCTTTGTTGCTGGCTATCTTTGGCAACCTATTTAATAAGGTAATGACAAAAGTATATGCCCACAATTCAAAATAATATATACAAGTATGGGCAATGCCAATATGTTTGGCTTACAGCACTCAACAAGTCATCATACATGCACTCTGTCACTCATTTTGCACTCATGCATCCATTAATCCATCCAGTGACTCGTGTTAACACAAATGCAATAAAAACACACACACATAAAATATGCAAGATAAATTAACAGAATACAAAAAGGAAAACAAGCAGCCATCTAAACACAGTAGGCATGTCCTTGCAGTAACAAAACTAAATGTACATAGTCTATAGTTATTTTAAAGTTCCAGCATGGCTGCTACATTTAGAACCAACATGTTGGCCATCTTGAAATGGTGAAATAATGATATAGTGTGGATAACAGCATTCCATAATGGTGCCTTCATTTAGCGGAAGTGGCCATGTGGGATGTGGTGCACTGCAGATGAATTGAGCGGCAACCAAGCAACCTGTTAGCACTTAATAAATGAATGTGATGTTTATGGAGCGCAAGTTCAATCAGACAAGAGCATCCTGGCGATAGCTCAAACACCAACTGCACCTATGGATTAGTGCAGAAGATGAACAAAATGAGTAGATAGGAGGTCCCACCCAACTATAATAACGAATGGCAAAGAGTATCGGCTGCAAGAAAGAGCCAAGTCTTCAGACTCTTCATGAAGGTAGCTTCATGCTCAATGAACCAAAGCGGGCCTGGAATTTGGTTCCATGCTTTTGAACCTAAAACCATGAAGGACTTGTCACCCTGGGATGTATGCCTGAAAGCTGGAGGTTTTAGAAGATTGGCATTAGAGGATCTCAAAATCCTCTGAATTCTGTGGTGACAAAAGCGGGCAGTAAGATATTTGGGGCCCATAGCATGAAATGCTCTAAAGACCAAAACAAGAATCTTAAATAAAACCATCTTATGAACCAGTAGCCAGTGCATCCTCCTGAGTGCTTCAGAGGTGGAACTCTGTTTGGGGAGCTTAAGCACCAGTCTGGCAGCCTCGTGTTGAACCATTTGGTGTTTATAGAGCAACTAGTTTGAACTCCCAGCATAAAGGCTACTGCAATAATCAAGCCTTGATGTTAATAAGCCAAAAGCGATGGTTTTCCTAGCAGCTAGGGAGAGGAAGTCAAGTAATTTTTTTAAAGATTTAATCATCGAAAAACACATGCCAGCCACTGATAGACCTTCGTCCACCACAGCGTAGGGGAGAACAGGTTTGCCTCTCTGAACATGAAAATTTGGATTTTATCAGTGTTGCATTTTAAATGTTATTTTTTTCTTCTATCCAGCAGATAATGTTAACAAAACAGTTCTTAAAATTCAATTCAGATTCAAAAGAATCCTTCTCAAGAGATAGGATCAATTTTGTGTCATCCAAGTATGAAGTGGTTGCAATTCCATAGGAGGTAATCAAGAATATCAAAGTGGAAATAAAGATATTAAATAAGGCTGGACTAGGTGATGAGCATTGCGGGATGCCAAACGGCACTGATCTCTCAGCCAAGGAGTACTGTACGATAGCTACCAGTTGTTTCCTATCTGCCAGAAAAGATTAGAATCAGGCCAAGGCCTTCTGAGCTATGCAAGTCTCAAGTAGACGCTGAAGAAAAATCAAATGGGAAATATTATCAAAGGCTGCTGAAAGGTCTAATAGGATCAAGAGAGCATTGTTACCAGAATCCAGCGTCTTGTTAATGGTTTCAGAGACTTCTAAGAAGGCCGACTCTGTGGAATGCTTAGGTTTGCAGCATGATTGGCAGATAGGGAGTGCATTAGAGCTTTCAAGATAGGAAATCAGTTGGCCATTGCCATTTTGTTCCAAGATTTTGCCCAACCCTAGACGCAGCAAGATAGGCCTGAAATTGGCCATAATTGAAGGGTCCACCAAGGGCTTCTTTAGCAGTGGTTTGACCACCGCCACTTTCCAAGATTTAGGGACTTCTGCAATGGCAAGAGCAATGTTTAATATCTGATTGATCGCTGGATTCACCTTGTCAATGACCTTATGCAGAATGGCTGGTGGGCAGGGGTCTTAGGGAGAGCCAGACTTGCATGAAAGAATGGCATTATTGTGATAGCAAAATCTCCTGAAAAGTGGCTAACGTGGGATGAGAAGCCTCACCATATAACTGGCTAGAATCGGGGCAGCAGGCTGTGAAACCACGTTGTAATGTTAATATCTTTTCTTCAAAGAAGGTGGAAATCTTATAACAAAGGGCCTGTGATGGGGAAATTTCTCTTGACAGTGCTTTAGGCTGCAGAAAAGATTGGAAAACTTGAAAGATCTGTTTAGGTCAAAGTTTGCCTGCTCAACTTGGCTGGTGAAATACGCTTTCTTTGCATCCCTAGTAAGTTTGTGATAAGATTTCTGGGACAGCTCGAAGTTAGTCAGGTTCTCAGATTTGAAGGCCAGACCCAATTTACGCTTAAACTGCTTGCAGCGGAGCTTTGCTTTGGCTGAGATAGGGGCGAATTAGGGTGCAGATGGAGTGGGATGACACTGCCTGGATAAAAAAAAAAGGAGGAAAGGCAACAAAATGAAAGGACAACTATAAAAGGGGAAAATTGAAAACTAAGGACTGGCCATCCAGCTCTGACACTGAAGCATGTTCCATTTCAGGTCGAGGTGAGCATGTGATTAAAAACTTTCATCATGCACAGAGCGATAGAGACAATGACTGATGTGGACTGAACCATTACCCAAGGCAGTACACTGTCATAAATGGAAACAGAATGTAAATGACACTTAGGCAGACCCACGGCAGAAGAAGAATCCCAAATGCGCTCTATGTATCTATATGAACATATATTTATATAAGGATTTTATTTATTTATTTGAATAGTTTTATAAAGCTCAAACAAGACCCATACGGGTATCAGAGCGCTGTACAGAATTGGCAAAAGCAAGGGTACAAACACAATGGGACAGTAGGTGAAGTTACAGCAAAGGAGAAATCGATCAGGTTAAGAGTTGGGGGTATCAGCTGTGCCCTAGAGCACAAAGAGCATGACAGCATAAAATAAAACGCACCAGTGAAGTGCAATAAGAATCAGGGTATTAACAAAACAAGAGAAAGCTCACAAGTTAATGCAGTTAAGGTGCCCTAGAGCACTAGAGCAAAATAACATAAAAGCATACAATAAAACGCATCAGTGCAGTACAACAAGAATTAGGGTATTAATAAAAACAAGAGCATGATCACAGGTTGATGCTGTTAAAGTTCGTTCAAGAGTAGCCATTTGACAAGTTTTTTAAAGGATGCAGTGGATGAATTGGATCTGACCTCGGAGGGCAGGGAGTTCCAGATTCTCGGAGCAAGACCAGTGAAAGCACGATTGTAAAATCTTTTTTTTTAATCTTTGAGGTTTCAAGAGAAGGGTGGACATACTTCTAGGGTTCCGGCTGGAGCCCGATCGTTCAAGCTTATTTGCCAGGTAGATCGGGGAGTTGTAGTGTATGGCTTTATGAGTCAGGCAAGCTATCTTGAGTCGGATTCTGGCTTCGATAGATAGCCAATTTAGTTGCAAAAGGTCGGGGGAAATGTGGTCATACTTTCTAGAGCCCGTGATGAGTCTAGCCGATGCGTTCAGGGTAGCTCTGAGTGGGGACAAGCTAGCTTTGGGAAGTCCAGCAAGGGTCACCAGACAATATTCCAATCTAGAGATAATCAGGGATTGAACCGCCGGCCTGAGGTCTCCGGGAGGGGAGGAAAGGTTTGATTTTCTTAACCCTTTCGGTGCGTCGGACGGCCCGGGGCCGTCCGACGCACCAGTGCTCAGGTGCGTAGGACGGCCCCTGGCCATCCTCGCACATGGCACAGGGAATCCCTATGGTGCAGGCACCAGAGGGATTCCCTTTACCCCCGAACAGCCTCAGGAGCTGGGGAAGACCTTCCCCAGCTCCTGAGGCTGCTCCCCTGGTTTCCCTGAAATGACGATCAGCGCGCATGTCGCGCTGACGTCATTTCAGTGAAACCGAAGCTGAATTTCAGTTTTGCTTTCTACGTGCTCAGGGGGCTATCGCAGCCCCGAGCATGTAAAAAGACGGGAGGGGTATCATTGGAAAGGGGAGCATTTTCCCTTTCCAATGGTACCCCTTACCAGTGGATCCCTGCTTGGGGATCGCCCCAGGAGGGCGATCCCCAAGCAGGGATCCACCCACTATGCACCAGGGAGGGGGAGCGGCCCCTTGGGCAAGGGCCTTTGCTCCCCCCATTGTTTTTGGGCACATTCAGTCTTTCTGCCCCCCCCTGGGGGGCAGATGGGGGCAGTAGCCCCAAATCTGCCCCCCCGGGGGGCAGAAAGCCCACTAGACACCAGGGATTTTATTTTTTATTGATGTTGGGGTGGGGGCTGCCCAAAAAGGGCATGGCAATGCCCCCACCCCCCCTCAGAGAAATGTCAGTCTTTCTGCCCCCCCAGGGGGCATTTGGAGGCAGTAGCTCCAATCTGCCCCCGGGGGGGCAGAAAACCCACTAGAAACCAGGGATTTCTTTTATTGATGTAGGGGTGGGGGCTGCCCAAGATGGGCAGGACAATGCCCCAACCCCCCAAAAAAATGCAACAGTCTTTCTGCTCCCCCAGGGGCAGATGGGGGCAGTAGCCCCTAATCTGCCCCCGGGGGGGCAGAAAGTCCACTAGGCCCCAGGGATTTTTTTTTTTTAATGATGTAGGGGCGGGGGCTGCCCAGAATGGGCATGATAACGCCCTCACCCCAAAAACAATTGCCACAGTCTTTATGCCCCCCTGGAGGCATATTGGGGCAATAGCCCCTTATCTGCCCACCCGGGGGGGGGGCAGAAAGTCCGCTAGGCCTCAGAAAATACCTTTTTTTAAATTCAGGGGTGAGGCCAGCCCAGAATGGATATGCCATTGCCCATACCTCCCCCAAAAAATGCCACAGTCATTCTGCCCCCCCAGGGGGCGGATGGGGGCTGTGGCCCCTAATCTGCCCCCGGGGGGGGCAGAGAGCCCACTAGGCGCCAGCAATTATGCTGGCTTTTTTTTACGCGTGGGGGTGGGGGCTGCCCAGAATGCCCCCACCCCCTAAAAAAATAGCCACAGTCTCTCTGCCCCCCTTGGGGGCATATCGGGGCAAACCCCCCCACCCCCTGATTCCCCCCCAGGGCGACAGAAAGCCCACTAGGCACAGACTTGTTTTTAGCAATGTGACTACCTGTGGATTTTGCGCCCTAGCGCAGCCGGCACATAGGGAAACCTAGCAAACCTGTCATTTATGAAAACTAGACACCAAGAGAATCCAGGATGGGGTGACTTGTGTGCCTCTCACCAGGTTCTGTTACCCAGAATCCCTTGCAAACCTCAAACTTAGTTAAAAGAAACACATTTTCCTCACATTTCTGTGATGGAAAGCTCACGGATCTCCGTGGATCCACAAAATTCCACCCACCCAGCATTCCCCAAAGTCTTCTGAGAAAAATGGTACCTCACTTATGTGGGTAGGCCTTGTGCCCGCGACAGGAAACGGCCCAAAACGGAACATGGACACACCACATTTTCTCAGTGAAAACTGACCCTTTTTTTGCAAAGTGCCTTGCTGTAGATTTTGAATCCTAGCTTTGCCGGCACCTAGGGAAACCTAGCAAACCTATACATTTTCTAAAACTAGACACCCAGGGGAATCCAGGATGGGTTGACTTGTCTGGCTCTCACCAGGTTCTGTTACCCAGAATCCCTTGCAAACCAAAAACTTTGTAAAAAAAAACACATTTTCCTCACATTTCGGTGGTAAAAAGTTCTGGAATCTGCGTGGATCCACAAATTTCCTACCACACAGCGTTCCCCCAGGTCTCCCTATAAAAATGGTACTTCACTCGTGTGGGTGGGTCAAGTACCCGCGACAGGCAAGGGCCCAAAACGTATTGAGGAAACATCAAAATTACCTATCACAAAACAACCTGGTTTTGCAAGGGGGGTCACCTGGGTTTTTGGCCCCGGGCTCGGCGGCCATCTTGGGAAACCTACCAAACCCACACATTTCTGAAAACTAGACACCCGGGGGAGTCCAGCGAGGTGTGACTTGCATGGACCGCCCAAAGTTTTCCTACCCAGAATCCCCTGCAAACCTCAAATTTAGCTGAAAATAATCACTTTTTTTCTCACATTTCTGTGTGGGAATGCTCTGGAATCTGCGTGGAGCCACAAATTTCCTACCACCCAGCATTCCCCCAGGTCTCCCGATAAAAATGGTACCTCACTCATGTAGGTGGGTCAAGTACCTGCGACAGGCAAGGGCCCAAAACTTATTGAGGAGACATCAAACTGACCTATCACAAAACAACCTGGTTTTGCAGGGGGAGTTACCTGGGTTTTTGGCCCCGGGCTCGGAGGCCATCTAGGGAGACCTACCAAACCCACACATTTTTGAAAACTAGATACCCAGGGAATTGCAGGAATGTATGGCTTGCCTGGATCCCCTAACGTTTCCCTACCCAGAATCCACTGCAAACCTCAAATTTTGCTGCAAAAATCAAATTTTTCACACATTTCTGTGTGGGAAAGTTGTAGGATCACCGGGCAGACACACATTTCCTACCACCCAGCGTTCCCCCAGGTCTGCTGATAAAAATGGTACCTCACTTGTGTGGGTAGGCATAGTGGCTGCAACAGGAAATGGCCCAAATCGTACTGTGGAGACTTCAAAATTACCTATAACAAAACTACCTGGTTGTGGGAGGGGGCACCTGGTTTTCTGACCCCGGGCTCGCCGCCATCTAGGGAAACCTACCCAACCCACACATTTCTGAAAACTAGACACCCTGGGGAGTCCAATGAGGTATGGCTTGCGTGGATCCCCCAACGTTTCCCTACCCAGAATCCCCTGCAAACCTCAAATTTAGCTGAAAAAATCACTTTTTCCTTACATTTTTGCGTGGGATCACCGTGTTGCTGCACCAGGCCCAGAATCGTGGCCGTTCCGCCATTTGCCACTAGAGTAGTCGCCGCGGCCATGAAGCGGCCTGCACGAATTGCTGCCACCGCACCAAGCAAAACCAAGTAAGTGATTCCTTCACTTAAAATGTGCCCAACAATAGCGCCACAGCACGCGGCAACCACACCTTCGCTGGTCTAACCCTCCGCGGCCTTCAGCGAAGACCCGGTGTTTGTACTGACCTTGTGACAGCCACAGCCCGCCGGCACAATCCAGCACTGCTGGGCAGGGCAGTAGGCAGTGGTGCACTCCACAACTAGGCCAAAACATCCTGCCAGGCCACAAGACTGCTTGGCACACTCTCCAGAGCCACTGTGGGACGCATGCTCGGGTAGCAAGCACATCGATTCCTAGAGAACAATGAGGCCTCTGAGCTACCTCCTCCCGGGACCAAGAGAGCTCCAGAGCCCCAGGGAGCCCTAGTCAGTGCAGAAAGCGCCAGTTTGCAGTAACCACACTGGTGCCTATCAACTTTCAGCGCGGCCGGTGTCACTTAGTCTACAAGAGCCTGGTGTGTATAGTAGCTCTGTGACAGTCGCACTCACAGCCTACTGGCAGATCTGGTGCTGTGGGGCTGGGCAGCAAGCAGCAGTGCGCCGATAGAATGGACACCGCTCAGCAGTGCTGATAATCACTTTTATTAGGGTTGAACAGCAGTTGTATATGCAAGACTAATACAGCGTCCTGGTTGGCAGTAATCTGTGCCTTGCTCTCCTGATTTCCTGTATTTTCCAGCAGTATTAAGATCTTCTCGTTTCTCGTTGCTCAAATGGGCGTAATTTCTGTTATTTATGTTTCCCTCATCTTCATTACTTGATTTTGCTCCTAACAAAGCGTTGCTCATAGCCGTTGAAATGTCACTCATAATTACAGTGAAATTATGAATATGTCACACATAGCAATCTGAAACCTTGGCAGCTAGGAATATTTTGAGGACACCTTTAAACGTTTGAAAGCAACAAGCAACAACAATGTGACTGAAGGTCATTTCTGCATCCTCACTCCCACAAATATTACCTGCCAAAGAGGTTTGTGGTAATTCCTCGGAGATTTTAGATATACCTCTCACAATTGTATCAAATGTGTGAATGTAATGGAGTAGGGTTTTTTGTGTGCCCCTCCACATTAACAGAAAGACCTAAAAGACTTCCCTGTTTAGGGGAAGATGACCAGCTTCTGACCGTGTGTGATTGCTCAATGCCTGTGAGTCCGGAGCTATTGCTGCTGAATGATGAATCACATTGAAATGGCCCAAAATATTGGTAAACCATAACAGCATGCCAGGTAAGCTGAGGATGCAAGCCTTCCAGGGATCTCCCTGCCATCTCTGCACCTCAGAAAAATATGTGGAGCATTCTTGCTTTGGCCCTGCTCCCTGCTTTCCATACATGTTTTCATTTTTCAGAATCAAACCCTGTTTTAGTGATTTTTCCAAAAACACAAATCCAAATGTCACATACATGACTTGAGGAAAATGAGTGAGGATGGATGGTGGCCAGGTCATAGGACTTTAAAGATAAAGACTTGGGCTTTGAGTAATTAAGATTTTTTGTAAATAATTAGCCATGCCTTGTCCTTCTTTCACACCACACTCCTTATTCTAAGAGGATATCCTAAGGACCATGCTGCATTACCTTGCATCCATCCACCAACCTAAACAACGGACTCTATGAACAACAATAGTGCTCTCCACAGAAGTGAGCCACAGGACCAAAGTTGAAACAAGCAAACGATATTCTGCTGCACGGATGGCCTCAGACCTAACCAGAAAGGAAAAACTGAGGGGGATATTCTCAAGAATGTGTGTTAACTATCGCCAAATTCGCTTAACGCAACTTCTCACATCGCAGTCTATTGCGGGAAAATAACACCGTGTTAACGCAGTATTCTCAACCCGGCGGCACCCTGCGATAGTCTCACGATAACGCGACAAATGCCCACGTTAAAATGAACGCAACGCAGAAAAAATGAGAAACACGAACGCGAAAAAAGTGGCGATGTCCCCAATGGCGATACAAAAATCAGTGATAACCAGCAACAGGCCTGCGATTCCCACACGCCATGCGTGAGAATGCACTATAAAAGCAGAGAAAAAAAAAAAGAGTAAAAAATGTAACTGCGTAGCACCATGGACGCACCCGGACCGAGTGCAGAGGACAACGTGAACCCCACAAGCCCCTCAGTCGACCAGCCCGGAACCCCGGGGCCGGGGAAGGGCAAGGAGAAGAGGAAGAGGAAGACGGGGTTCAGTCCACAGGAAAACCGGATCATCGTCCCGGAGGTGACAGAACACTACCAACAACTGTTCGTCACCTCCACTGTGTCATCGGCAACACAAACGGAAATATGGCAGTCCATCGTGAACAACGTGAATGCAGTCGGAGTGTTGAGGAGGTCAATGGAGGAGGTCAAGAGGCGCTGGCATGATGTGAAAAGCCAAACCAAGCAGAAACTCGCTGCCAACCGGAAGGCATCAACGCCGACTCGAGGTGGGAGTCCTGCGCCACAGGAGGAGCTGGAGGAAATGGTGGCCACAGTCATCAGTGCGGAGATGGTGCAAGGAGTCGGAGGTCCGTACACTGCTCGATATGACGTGACCCAACAGCAACAGGGTGAGTAACGACCAGGGACTGGGGGGACGGGGGTAGATGGGCACAATGGCACACATGCACAAATATGTGTAGCACACTGCACACCCACAATGAGTGTGGAGCATGTCTCTGATGGCCTTGGCACACTGCAGCACACATAGAAACACCAAGTAGGCCCCCGTCCACCATGTGCACAAATGCCCCCCATCACCAACCTCACAACCTACCCATGCACATGGGCTGAACACAGCAAAGCAGCGGCTCTGTGAGCCACACTGACAATGCAAGTGACACTGCATGACGAATAGCATGGCTCCAGTCTAAATACATGACATGGTGCACGACACAACACTGAGGTGGCCCAGTGTGGACAACATCCTCAAAGGAGCAGGTCACACTCTGACACATCCACGTGCACATACAACCCCTGACGTCAACAACACATCTGCAGACAAACAATGCATTAGAGTCCATAATCCGCCCAAGAGCACAAATGACCCAAGTCGCCAACATCTCAGCACCGTAAAAGCACACAAGTCAAAGGCACACCGCCTCAAAGGGATAAGGGGCCGCTAAATCAGAGCTGCAGGGGCGACTCTCCCACAATGCAGCACACACACACAGCAATCACAGCACATCAACATTGACGACAATGTAGTACAAAGTGCCACACTTACACCACAGAACAGAGGACACAACTGGTGCCGCATGTGCGTAGAAACTGGCCAATCACATCAGGCATAGCAGGAAACTGTCAGATGATAATGTACGAGTACAACCTCACATCCGTCATGTAGTCGAAATGTCCACTGTCTCCCATCAAACACCCAGCTCCTCCAAAACAGTCACAATGTACATTGTCATGCAGTCTGAATGTAAACATGTACAATGCGTGCACAGACATGGAACACAATGTTAACCTGCATCTCCCCTTCACATTGCAGAGGGACAATCAACACCTCCTGCAGAGCAGACCAGACATCTCTTCAGTGATGATGAGGAGGACCCCCTGGCCATCTGCTCCGACACCCTCCAACAGCTCATGGACATCCTCTGCACCCCACCTCCAGGAGCAGGGCAGCCCAGCTGCATCGAGGTGATCCCACCACCTGCACAGACCACACAGCAGGAAGCACCCACCACCACGGCTGGCTCCCAGCACCTCACCGAAGAACACATGGCATTCCAACGCCATGTGTCAGACTGCCAGAGGGGGCTGGCTGAACAGGTGCGGCTGGGTTTCGACCTCATGGCAGCCAAACTAGATGCCATACGTGGGTGTCTTAGTCCCATCAGGGACCACTTACAGTCCCTAACGGACACCCACAGTCCGCTCCATGCCCTACAACAATCCTTGGCTGACCTCGCTGGAGCCATTACTCGGATACAAGAACTGTCTAGTCAGACAGGCTCCAGCGACGACAGCACAGAGTTGGCACAGATGCGGAGGACAATGGAGAACTTGGAGCGGATGCAGGCAGGAAGGATGGCTGCCACGGCTGAGCACCAGCGAGATGTAGCTGGGATCTTCCATGCCCTGCAGATCCTCATCTTGCCATTGCTGCCACAGAGCCTGTCTCAGATGACTGCTGCAGGAACTTCGACACACACATCTCCACCCCCTGATGCGTCAGTGGCACACAGTGATGCAGCCATAACACCACCACACACACCTGGCACACCTGACACAGAAGACATATCTGAGGACGAAGATGTGGATGGTAATGACTCTGTGTCAGAAAGGAGGTTGTAGCATTCATCCCCCCCATTTGGCCTGTTTCTGCTTGGTACAGCCCTTTGCATCATGCCCTGGTACAACACCTTCCACTGTCCCCCGAAACACTCTTGCAACATTCACCTGGACCCCCACATGGACTGCCATATCTGCTCTGGTTACCAATGACACAGCAAACAGGCTGCGGACTCAACCCTTCCGCTACCGATTAACTTGTCATTCCCTAAAGGACTCTGTTTGGCCCTCCACTGGGCAACCATGTAATGTGGGGTGTGTAGGAAGGTGGAATCTGACTATATGGTTGCCCCCACTTTTTTTATGGTGTTTTGCTGGTTTATGACTTAGTTGGACTGGGATCCTGCTATTCAGGGCCCCAGTCTATCTGCTTTCTCTGTAAAAAGGTTTCCATGTGCCTTAGGCACATCTCTGATTGGAATCTGGAGTGCCCTTATAAGTCCCTAGTATATGGTATACTATGTACCAAGGGCATAGGTACCTCAGAGGCCTACCAGGGGCTGCAGCATGTATTATGCCACCCCTGGAAGGCCATCCAAACTGACACCCCAGGTCTGCTACTGCAGCCTGGGTAAGGTGGTGCATGCACCCCTTTCTGTGATATAGGTTACCTATATCACTATATACATACACACATATAAACCTATAAGTCACTCCTATGGCAGGCCTTATCAATCCTGAAGGCAGAGTGCGTGGTTCCTATGTGAGAGGGTGCCCCTGCATGAGCAGGGCCCCTCTGCAGCGTTCGGAGACCCTTCTCTGATGCTGTTTGTAGTGCAGCCTGACCATATACTCTTAAGCGCATTATAACCTCGCGTTAAATGCTAACTTTGGAATGGCTGCACCGAAACATGTCGTGTTTGGTGTCAAACATCTTGGAATACTACCCCCGCCAATTCTGGTGGCGGGGGTAGCATTTCACCCTTCTAGAGGGAGAGACATGTTAACCCTGGCCTGGCCGGTAACTTCTTTCTAAAG
Organism: Calotriton arnoldi; assembly: GCA_963921515.1. NCBI lineage: Eukaryota > Metazoa > Chordata > Amphibia > Caudata > Salamandridae > Calotriton > Calotriton arnoldi. The sequence continues at coordinate 45,534 of CAWUFW010023744.1, read as the reverse complement.
CCCTGGCATCACAAAATGGATGCTGCTGCCACAGACACAAGTCTGGCCTCCTGCTGCTGGATGAAACTCCGGCAGGGGACGCCTGGACAATAGGTTTCCTGTCCCAGGGAGGTGTGACCACCTCCCCAGACAGGATAGTGTGTATTGGGGCTGGGCGGGAGCACTTTCGGGTGCTTTGAAGTCCTGCACTGGGGGCACACTTGGTGTCCCTGTGCATACCCCAGTTCAAACCGGATCAGGGGCTTGCAGCCCCTGCTTTGGCGCGAACTGGACAAAGGGAAAGGGGTGTAGCCACCCCTCTGCCCTGACCCACCCATAGGTGGGGCCACAGAGTAGTCCAACCCCTAAACTTAGTATAAGTATAGGAACCCAGTCCTTAGGACTTTAGATTATCCCTGCATGAAACTCTGACACAGAATCCTGGACCTTCGACGCTCTACTCAAGACTAGAGGACAGAAGAATCTCCCTTGGGGTCAAGGAGTGACTCCCCTGCTTGGCAGGCACCAAAGAAGCAATTGTCCGGTCTGCATCGCCTAAGCTCTCGTCGGACGCCGAAGTCTTTGCATCACCAGAGGTGGATTTCCAGACTTCCCCGAGGCTGCCCTGAGTCCCCAGCAAAGCTGAGGCCCGTAGCTGTCGTGGGTAACGTGGAACCGTGACCCCTAGTGCATCCTCTTCTGGGTCTCCCATGAAGTCGTGCTTTGGGCTCCGAGTAGCCCTAGCCTCCAGCACCAACTGCACCGAAGATCACTGGCCTCCACTCCACGAGTGTCCTGTGAGCCAGCTCCACGTGCACTGTCTTGAGGCTCCCTCGCGGTCGCTAGCCCGTTGGCTAGTAGCCCTTCACGAAAGCCAATCCTTTTGTTCTTGGGCTCCCTGGTTGCTCCAGGCTTGCCCTCACTTACCCTTGCTGGGTGAGTTCCTCAGACCTTGCTGGTCTGCATCATCGTCATTCTTCATCTACATTGAGACTTGCCGTTGCCAAGGCTTGTTGGGTCCAATCCGGTCGCCGACACCTCAGCACTCGACAGACATCATGTACCAGCCCGAATCCTGCTCCTGGTCATCGACAACGCCTCCTGGACCTTGTGGCTGAAGAGTCAAGACGACCATCAACCTACCTGAAGCACTCGACATCGGTGGGCATCTGCTCATCGCCTTCCTGGTCACTGGCTAGTGACCCAGACTCTGTCCCCTCTGCTTCGAGGTTCTTCAGATCTCCGATCCACCTTTGGATCCACCCGGACACTTTCCACTTGGTCGCCAGCAGCACTTTGCAGCAGATCGCCATTCAAATCGACGACGAAACCCGACCCCGAAAGGCACCTATGCACCCGGCTTCCCTGGGTGAGGTAACAAGAGTACTCCGGTGCTCCCGTGGGTAGAGACTCTAGAACGACCTAGTTCTCAAAGGGTTTGCTCCAAGTCCTCCTTTAAGTGTCCCTTTTCTTTAATTTCCCGATCGCGACTTTCTCCATAGAAGTTAACGGCGTCTCGCGGCTGTGTATTTACACTGCACGCGTCCCCCGTGGGTCCCCTGTGTCACTACATTGGGTGGTTCCTTGTGGTCCAAGCACTTCTAGAGGCTCTAGGCCTAGTGTCTAGCTCAGTCGTGGTTCTTATACCACTTTATTGGTATATGGTTTGGTACGCCCCTAGGGCCCAAACGTGTATTTGTGCTATTACTGTGTTTAAATAACTTATAACTTATGTACTTCGAACTCTAGCCTCATAAAGAGACTAGAGGGGTGTGTTTAGCAATAAATACATATATTTTGAATATATACCTAGTGTGGTGTTCTTTCATTTGATCACTCAAGAGATTATAGACTGGTAAAACAAGCTGCTTTACATTCCTTCAAGACTTAGCCTGAAGGCTGCTCTCCATAGCTACCACTAGGATAGCTTTCAATAAGGTTGTCTTTAACCTATCTCCAATAAGGGGTTGTTTGGACTGGTGCAAGGTGCCCACTATAATTAGTGGACAGCATATGCCAGGCCAACTTCTCACATTGGTGTGCAGCGTGTGGGATTCCAGCTTGCTATTGTTTTACCAGATAATCTCAATTGAATTGATCAACTGAAAACCACTAAAGGTACCTAAGGTACATATAAATTAAGCTTAGAATACAGTAAGTTCTACTGAACTTAGAGTTGTGTGTTAAGGGATAGCACACCCTTTCTACAACTCAAGAGAGTTTAGTAGGCCACACTAGAGTAGGTAGTGCATACACCACACCTCACTAGTGATGTCTTCAAAGCCAGGACCCAGAGAGTCCTTGCCAGAAGCCCCTGGGCTTCTTCCCTCCAAGTATGATACACTCCCATTCTTGGAATTGAGAGCATTATGCAATTTGAGGAAACTGAAGACAGGCCAAAGCCCCACCACCCAACATCTGAGAGAGATGTTAGAGGCTTATGATCTCAGCAGGCCCTTGGGGACTGAAGGGGTAGGAGCAGAGGGTGGGGCAGAAGATGAGGATGGGGCCAGGGGTAGCAACACCCCCAGCTCCCCCTCTGGAACTGACCAGGAGGGTGACAATGACCCTGACATGGATAACCCAATTCCTCCGGTGGATGATGAGGAGGCTCAGAATGACCTCCACTTTGTCCCCCCAGGAAGGATTGTGAGTGTGCCCAGAAGGTCTAGGTCTCCTTCTCAGGAGTCTAACCACTCTGGCACCTCAATAGGGACCTCTGTCTCCTCTCATAGGAGGGAATCCTCTCATGAGAGGAGAAAGAGGCTGATTCAATATGAGGAAGCTCAGCTTGAACTCAGAAAACAGCAACTGGCTATAGACAGGGAGTCCCTAGATCTCTACAAAGAGAGAAAAAGTTGGGACTAGAGTCCCATGGTGGCAGCAATATCCCTAAAGATAGGGAAAGGTCTTATGACCATAGAAACCTAAACAAGATTGTCCCTCCCTACCAGAGTGGGGATGACATCCACAAATGGATAACTGCACTGGAGAGGGCCTGTAAAGTTCAGAGGGTCCCCCAGAAGCAATGGGCAGCAATCTTGTGGCTCTCCTTTGCAGACAAAGGTAGAGACAAGCTCCTCACTGTAAGAGAAGAGGATGCTGACAATTACACAGTCTTGAAGAGTGCTCTGATAGTTGGGTTTGGCCTAACCACTGAACAGTATAGGTTGAAGTTCAGAGACACCCAAAAAGCTCAGACTCAAGACTGGGTTGATTTTGTAGATTGTGCTACTAAGGCTCTGGAAGGTTGGATACATGGCAACAAAGTGCAGGACTTTTAGGATTGTACAATTTGATTATGAGGGAGCAGATCCTTAATAATTGTCAAAACCAGCTTTTGCACCAGTATCTGGTGGACTCTGATCTGACCTCTCCCCAAGAATTGGGAAAGAAGGCAGACAAATGGGTCAGAACCAGAGTAAAAACTAAAAATCAGGGTGGTGACCAGAAGAAAGATTCTGCTAAGTCCCAAGAGAAAGGTGGGGATAAATCTAAGGATAAGTCCCCTACAGGGCCCCAAAATTCCTCTTCTGGGGGTGGGTCCCAAACTCCTTCTTCTCCTGAAAAGAAACCATATTGCCATGTCTGTAAAAAGCCTGGGCACTGGAAAACTGATCCCAGTTGCCCCAGGATTGGCAATAAAGAAAATGTTCCTCCCACAACTACTACCACCCCTCCTGGTACTACCAGTAGTAATCCTCCAGTTGGGAGTAGTGCACCCAAAAAGTTAGGTGCTCTTGCAAGAGGAACAGAGGTGGGCCCTAGTTTAGACAGGGACCCCTCAACAGACTCCTCTGACTCTGATGGTGGTTTAGGATTTGCCACCTTTACCATGGGTCCCACAGCATTGGGCAGGTACAGATTGGTGCCAATAATTAATGGTCAGAAAGCTGTGGCATTTAGGGACACAGGGGCTAGTGTCACCATGGTGGCAGGGAAACTAGTCCCCCCTCACCAGCTTTTACCTCAGTTTAAATACCAGGTGACCAACATTGATGGTGTCAGAACAGATCACCCCATGGCCATAGTCAATCTCAGCTGGGTGGGGGTCACAGGCCCAAAAAGAGTGGCAGTGTCCCCAACCCTACCTGTAGATTGCCCGATGGGCAATGATCTGGAAATTTCAGCCTGGGCTGAAGTTGAACACCAAACCCATCTCAGGATGCTGGGCGTCCCTGTAAAGGTTAGTGGGGCTGTGATGGCCACAGCCCCAGCCCAAGATTTTGGAGAGATGGAGCCTGGAAGAATGGCCCACTCTCCCCAAAAGAGAGCACAAGGGTTGAAGAAAAGTCTTCTTCCCTCCAGACAGTAGGTAAGGGTCAGCCTCCTCAGGGAACTGACCCTACCCCTAGTGAAGGAACTGCCCCAGAGGTAGTCAGGCCTGGCCTGGCCACACCCCTGATGGCAGAGGACCCTTCCAAGGTGGTACCCAGTCTGGAGCAGGTAACCTGCCCCTCTCTACCCTGCCTCAGCCAGCCCAGGGCTGCAGAGGTCAGGGAGGTCAGTGGACCCCCAGTGCCCCCTGTCCAGAGGAACCCCCATCAGCAGATTAGGGGCACCCAGTCTAGTAGCCCTAGCCAGGTGAAAATTCCTCTACACACTGAGGGATCCCCCATACCTTTATGTAGGGACCTCCCCAGAAGGACTCTGGTAGGCAAGGGCAAACCTGGGACCAGAAGGTTCCAAACCTGCCATGTCCCTCCAGTAGTCCATCCAAAGGGACCCAACCCCCAGCTGTAGGCAGCCAAAGGTTGACCCTTAGAGCAAAGTGCAACTCAGTCATGGAAAGACAGGCATACATGGTGACCAGTGATCTGAGGAAGCTGAGACCAACATTCCTAGGGCCTCACTTCCCTACTCAGACACCTCACCAGCCTTGTACTTTACCTAAGCACACCACAGGTAGTGATTCCCCATGGTGGAGACCCTCTCATACCCTTAGGGTGAGGGATTGCTTAGTGGACCATAAGACAGGGGGCAACCATGCTAGTGCAGGTGCTTCCTTATATGGCCACTTAGTCAATGAAGGCTCAACTGGCCAAGGTTAGCCTTATCTCCTTTCGTTTGGGGGGTTATGTAGGAAGGTGGAATCTGACTATATGGTTGCCCCCACTTTTTTATGGTGTTTTGCTGGTTTATGACTTAGTTGGACTGGGATCCTGCTATTCAGGGCCCCAGTCTATCTGCTTTCTCTGTAAAGGTTTCCATGTGCCTTAGGCACATCTCTGATTGGAATCTGGAGTGCCCTTATAAGTCCCTAGTATATGGTATACTATGTACCAAGGGCATAGGTACCTCAGAGGCCTACCAGGGGCTGCAGCATGTATTATGCCACCCCTGGAAGGCCATCCAAACTGACACCACAGGTCTGCTACTGCAGCCTGAGTAAGGTGGTGCATGCACTCCTTACTGTGATATAGGTTACCTATATCACTATATACATACACACATATAAACCTATAAGTCACTCCTATGGCAGGCCTTATCAATCCTGAAGGCAGAGTGCGTGGTTCCTATGTGAGAGGGTGCCCCTGCATGAGCAGGGCCCCTCTGCAGCGTTCGGAGACCCTTATCTGATGCTGTTTGTAGTGCAGCCTGACCATATACTCTTAAGCGCATTATAACCTCGCGTTAAATGCTAACTTTGGAATGGCTGCACCGAAACATGTCGTGTTTGGTGTCAAACATCTTGGAATACTACCCCCCGCCAATTCTGGCAGCGGGGTAGCATTCCACCCTTCTAGAGGGAGAGACATGTTAACCCTGGCCTGGCCGGTAACTTCTTTCTAAAGCCCTGGCATCACAAAATGGATGCTGCTGCCACAGACACAAGTCTGGCCTCCTGCTGCTGGACGAAACTCCGGCAGGGGAGGCCTGGACAATAGGTTTCCTGTCCCAGGGAGGTGTGACCACCTCCCCAGACAGGATAGTGTGTATTGGGGCTGGGCGGGAGCACTTTCGGGTGCTTTGAAGTCCTGCACTGGGGGCACACTTGGTGTCCCTGTGCATACCCCAGTTCAAACCGGATCAGGGGCTTGCAGCCCCTGCTTTGGTGCGAACTGGACAAAGGGAAAGGGGTGTAGCCACCCCTCTGCCCTGACCCACCCATAGGTGGGGCCACAGAGTAGTCCAACCCCTAAACTTAGTATAAGTATAGGAACCCACTCCTTAGGACTTTAGATTATCCCTGGACGAAACTCTGACACAGAATCCTGGACCTTCGACGCTCTACTCAAGACTAGAGGACAGAAGAATCTCCCTTGGGGTCAAGGAGTGACTCCCCTGCTTGGCAGGCACCAAAGAAGCAATTGTCCGGTCTGCATCGCCTAAGCTCCCATCGGACGCCGAAGTCTTTGCATCACCAGAGGTAGATTTCCAGACTTCCCCGAGGCTGCCCTGAGTCCCCAGCAAAGCTGAGGCCCGTAGCTGTCGTGGGTAATGTGGAACTGTGACCCCTGGACACTGCACGCATTTGCTAGTGCATCCTCTTCTGGGTCTCCCACGAAGTCGTGCTTTGGGCTCCGAGTAACCCTAGTCTCCAGCACCAACTGCACCGAAGATCACTGGCCTCCACTTCACGAGTGTCCTGTGAGCCAGCTCCACGTGCACTGTCTCGAGGCTCCTTTGCGGTCGCTAGCCCGTTGGCTAGTAGCCCTTCACGAAGGCCAATCCTTTTCTTCTTGGGCTCCCTGGTTGCTCCAGGCTTGCCCTCACTTACCCTTGCTGGGTGAGTTCCTCAGACCTTGCTGGTCTGCATCATTGTCATTCTTCATCTACATCAAGACTTGCCGTTGCCAAGGCTTGTTGGGTCCAATCCGGTCGCCGCCACCTCAGCACTCGACAGACATTGTGTACCAGCCCGAATCCTGCTCCTGGTCGCCGACAACGCCTTCTGGACCTCGTGGCTGAAGAGTCAAGATGACTGTCAACCTACCTGAAGCACTCGACATTGGTGGGCATCTGCTCATCGCCTTCCTGGTCACTGGCTAGTGACCCAGACTCTGTCCCCTCTGCTTTCAGGTTCTTCAGATCTCCGATCCACCTTTGGATCCACCCGGACACTTTCCACTTGGTCGCCAGCAGCACTTTGCAGCAGATCGCCATTCAAATCGACGACGAAACCCGACCCCGAAAGGCACCTATGCACCCGGCTTCCCTGGGTGAGGTAACAAGAGTACTCCGGTGCTCCCGTGGGTAGAGACTCTAGAACGATCTAGTTCTCAAAGGGTTTGCTCCAAGTCCTCCTTTAAGTGTCCCTTTTCTTTAATTTCCCGATCGCGACTTTCTCCATAGAAGTTAACGGCGTCTCGCGGCTGTGTATTTACACTGCACGCGTCCCTCGTGGGTCCCCTGTGTCACTACCTTGGGTGGTTCCTTGTGGTCCAAGCACTTCTAGAGGCTCTAGGCCTAGTGTCTAGCTCAGTCGTGGTTCTTATACCACTTTATTGGTATATGGTTTGGTACGCCCCTAGGGCCCAAACGTGTATTTGTGCTATTACTGTGTTTAAATAACTTATAACTTATGTACTTCGAACTCTAGCCTCATAAAGAGACTAGAGGGGTGTGTTTAGCAATAAATACATATATTGTGAATATATACCTGGTGTGGTGCTCTTTCATTTGATCACTCAAGAGATTATAGACTGGTAAAACAAGCTGCTTTACATTCCTTCAAGACTTAGCTGCTCTCCATAGCTACCACTAGGATAGCTTTCAATAATGTTGTCTTTAACCTATCTCCAATAAGGGGTTGTTTGGACTGGTGCAAGGTGCCCACTATAATTAGTGGACAGCATATGCCAGGCCAACTTCTCACAGGGTGTGCATGGCCATGTACTGTTCCTGCTCCGACACTCCACAGAATGTGAATAAAAGATTCCTAATCACACAGATGTGTCATGTCTATGTTCAATCAAGTATAACAGTATGGATGACTGTAGGGACATTGATTGCACAAAAAGGTACACCCTGGGAAATGACATCAATGCGCATGTTTGACCGTGACACACATGGCCAATTAGATGACTGTGAAGGTGTGAACTAGCTGTGGCCTCATTGATCATGAACAACAATCTCGCAACCCCCTCAACGTAGCCCCACGTCCATGTATTAAATAGGGCTGTGTTTTCAAAAATGTCAAAGTCGGTAGGAGGCCTAAAGTAGTGTCCCACATCACATGTGACAACAGAACATCTCTTCGCATACCTACACACACTCAACTGTGTGGACACAGCCTGGTTTGATGGAACACATTGATCCACATGGCAAGAAGTTGGACACCATACTCACATTGCTGAAGACACGTAAGCGCACAGGTCTACCAGCAACTCACCCAACCACAATGTCTGGCTCACAGAGGTGGAGCTGGCAATAGGGACTCACCCCTAAGTGAAATGCGTCAGTCAGTCCCTCCCTGTGTACGGACAATGCTCATTGAGGCACACGACTTGGCATGCTAATCAACACTCATCACAGTTGAACACTAGTGAAGAGGCGTACACTTTATTAGCATGTGCGTGTCAGTACGGGCAAGACAAGGGCCACAACATGCAGACCAATGCATCATACACTAACGGGCAGCAAAGGAACATGTAGGGGTGCAAGACATGGGGAGGCACAAATGAACACCAATCATTACGGACGCCAATGGTCGCAGCCCACCTCGCCTTGCTGGACGAGTCATGTGGTGTTTGGCGAATGCTCATTGCAACGTGTCAGGGGACACCACTTACAGCCCATGGGATCTGCATAGTCCTGTACCACCGGACTGCGCTGACTGTCTGCTCTGCTGACAGTGAGCAGGTGAAGGAGTCCAACAAGGTCACATGTAGTGCTACATTGCCATGTGTGGACTCTTCCTCCAGCGGTGTGTCAGGTTGAGGCACATTGCCAGGCGCCGCTGTCCACTGACCTTGCACAGGTGTGTGTCAACCCACAGTGTTGCACGCACATGCATTCTGAGTCCAGGCGAATGCAGCCATGTCCACTGTTATGGTGGGATATGTGTCCATTTCTCCAAGATGCAAAAGGGTGTTGGGACCTGTGCTATGGGTTACAATCTTTTGTGGCTGCAGGAACGTAGTTACTCGTCCATGAAAGTGAGTGCAGCTTCATGGGCAATCAGTTCCAAGAGTACGTCGTTGTCGACTTCAACGAACACGGGTGCAAGCCAATCCATTAGCTGGTCCAGACAGATGTGCTCCGTCCACGCCGTTTCACCAATCCACAACACAGCCCAATAGGGGAGCGCTTCGATGTGGTCACTGCACACGAGGAATTGTGCAATCTCACATGCCCAACTGCCAGCACATACGCCAAATACCAAGGCATCCCATGAACGGGTATCATGGTTACACTCCTGGTCGTGGTCCAACAGGGGGCGCACACACATGTCAAAATCCAGTGCAGCTACCGTTGTGTTGGATAGGCAGACATCCATGGGCCACTCGAATATGCATGATCGACAGTGGAACCAGGGCTGGACGCAGGTGACGTACGCAAGACGGAAGCTCAGACGGTAACTGATGCGCAACACTGCCAGAGGCAATGCCCCCAACAAATACAGCAGTCGGTCACGGTACAGTTCCACGTGGCAGGGGTTGTGCATGTGCCCGGGATGTTCTGACATTGCGTTGTTCACTCTCGTGGAACCGGCACTCTTCTGACCTGCGGCTGTTATGTGGATGATATACCACAGCTCGGAGCAATGAGTTGTATGAGTGTGCAAAGTTTGGACGTATGGGTTGTCCTGTACGTAAGTGTCAAGGCCATTCCATGCAGGAGTACCTCAAGCAAGGACTTCTGTGTGTGGGGTGTGGATACGTTGGTCTGTCATTGGCGCTGTGCGTAGTGTGCAAGTCGTCATCATCTGCTATGGTATCTCTCTCAGGGGGTGCCTGCCGCATGCAATTCCAAGGTCGGAGGTGCAGATGTCCTTCCGCCTTCTGTATTGAGACAAAGGGGCTTTCATCCCTAATGTTAGTCTGACTACTGCTTGTATCCTGGGAATGTGATGTGGCTTTCACGCTGCAATTGAGGCTAGGCCTTGGGCTTATGGTGCACCAAAAGCGAGGAACACACAACAGTTGGCATGTATGAGCCAAGACCCCGAGCGGCCTTGCGCTCCTTGTACAATCCCTTCGTGCGCGGACGCCCTCCGGCTGCATGCAACATTGCAACATTGTCAATTGCGGGCCGTGTGGCGCAGACACAGCAACAGAGACACACGCATCAGTTGGTTTCCTGTGCAGCCCAGATATGAACCACGCCCAGAGGCCAGGGATAATTGTTCACACCCCTACGCTGGCCAGGCGTACGCCGAGCCTGCCCACTCGGCTTACGTATAAAGGGGGGGGTGACGACGCTACGTGTCCCAGTTCTTCCCCACTGCTGGAGGTGACATGGCTGCGTCCGCCTGGCATATGACGAGACTCAATCATATAGGGTCCATGACTTGCGTTGCACGGAGTTGGTGGCACCGGTTACACTGCGGCAGGCACGGGCCTACTGCCACGGGATGGTGACTTTCTGTGCACTGAGGTAAGGGCACCTAAAGTGCTGAGTGGGTGTGCAGCCTGCGATGATGCCATGTGCACTGATATGGTCTCTGCCATTGCAATATCAAGACCCAGAATCAAGTGTGCGACATGGTGGACCGCAGTTTAGGCCTGAGCAAGCGGGCAGCGCGGGGCTACCGCCATGTGGCGTTGCCTCGCGGTTCACAGAGTCAGTGGCACCTATAGAGCTGGGCGGGTGTGCAGCCTGGGATGATGACGTGCACACTGATATGATCTCTCCCATTGCAAAATCAAGACCCAGAATCAAGTGTGCGACCTGGTGGACCGCAGTGCATGACTGCATGATGTGGAGGCTGCCAAGGTCGTGGGCCCCGGGCTTGGAGTTTGCACGGGCACATGGTGGGCCCTCTTGGAGACACGCCGGTGGCGGAAGGTGAGCAGTGAGGCCTGGGTGCGCAGCAGCGGGCAATCCCTGCTGGGCGGCGGGAGGGGCTGCGGTGCAGCAGCCGGTGTGCGCAGGGGCGGCCAAGCGATGTTGCCGTGTGCAATGATGTGTACTCTGCCATCATTAGCTGTGGACTCTGTTTCAGATGAGGGACCTGGTGGACTGCAGTGTATACCGGCACGTGGTTGGAGATACACCGGTGGCAGCAGGTGAGCTGTGAGGCCTGGGTGTGCAGTGTCGGCACTGTCTCTCCCTGTCCCTCTCTTCCTTTCACTGTCTCTCTCTCTCCCTCTCTTTCTCTATCTTTCTCTCTCTCTCACTCTCCCTCTCTTCCTTTCACTGTCTCTCTCTCTCCCTCTCTTTCTCTATCTTTCTCTCTCTCTCACTGTCCCTCTCTTTCTTTCACTGTCTCTCTCTCTCCCTCTCTTTCTCTATCTTTCTCTCTCTCTCTCCCTCTTTTTCTTTCACTGTCTCTCTCTCTCCCTCTCTTTCTCTATCTTTCTCTCACTCTCCCTCTCTTTCTTTCACTGTCTCTCTCTCCCTCTGTTGCTCTCTCTCTCCTTCTCCCTCTCTCCCCCTTTCTCTCTCTTTCTCTCTCTCCCTCTCTTTCACTCTCTCTCTCCCTCTCTCTATTTCTTTCTCTCTCTCTTTCTCTCTCTCTGTCCTTTGTTGAGCGCATGACGCACATTCTTATCTTCAATTTTGTCTTGCAGGCTGTGACTTACAGATTGTCCAGAGAAGACCCGCCATGACTCTTCCAATTATTAGTGTTGTGTTAAATTTGAATAAAATGATTGTTTTTGAAATTCTAAGATGTATGAATGTTTTTCCTTTTTCTGACCACACATGAATGTTATTTGTTGTACTTGTGCGACATCAGGCAAATTGTTGTGTTCATGGATTTGTGAGGTAGATGTGAGATATCTTTATCCGGGGGGGGGGGGTGCCCGGGTAGGGCCCCGGGGGTGTGTGGTGGTCCTGGGGGTGTAGGGGGCCTGGGTGTGGTGGCGGTGGGTGTTGTGGCCCTCTTGGGGCTCCGAGCTGCATGATCAGTAGCTCCATGGCATCTGTTGTTCTTCAGGTGTGGCTGTGGGCTGGGCTCCCTTTTATGGTGCAGGTTGTCGTCCGACTCAGCACCAGGTAGGAGCAGGTGTTAAATCCATGCTGCTAACACGCCTTATCGCATGTTTTTGGATCTTATCGCCGATCTGGCTGGTCGTTGAGAATATTGCGGAGTGGTGTTTTCGCGGGTTTTTGCACGGGAACGCCTACTCTGCATCTCATTAGCGTTAGTTGCCGGTGTCATCTTTGGCGATGTTTTTTGCGGCTGCTATCGCGGGTAAACTGGTATTATCGGCTGTTAGCACCTACTTGTGAATGGTGCGATGAATTTATCGCCACTTTGGCTGCGATAAAGGGCAGCTAACTCGGCGATAAGTCCTTGAGAATATGCCCCTGAGTGCCAGGGTTCACAGTGCCAGATGTGGGTCAGCTAATCTCTTCCGTCTTGCATTAATGCACCAGACCACACATCAGAAACCTCAGGAGTCAAAGCTATTCTGTTCTGTTCTTGCAATATTAGCAAGGACACGCTAGCACGTGTTTCCGTGATTTAGCACCCGCTTTGCATCGCACCGTTAATGAGATGCAAAGTAGGCGTGCCTCAATAGACTACATTGGTAAATATCGCGAAGGCAGCTTTGCAACATTTACAACAATGCCCCGGCCGGCGTAGCGATAAACAAAATCGCGCTAACCGGCCATTAACGCTGGATTTTAACGTCTGCTAAAATCCAGTGTTAGGCATACTTTGCATGGGAGGTGGAATGTGGGGTTACGACCACAGGGTCGTATCAGCAAGGTCATCGCTGTGTTGCAGGGAACATCGCTGGTTTTCCAGCGATGTTGGGACATTTCCCTGCTATCGCTGGAATTTTCATCGCCAATGCGCTAGGCGTTGTAAATACAGCGCTAGCTTGGCGATGAATTCCAGCGATAGCCGGCGATAGGGAAACTCGTGCTAGGCCCGGCCAGCGATAATTATCGCAGCCGTTTGTTAATATGCCCCTAAATCCCCAAAAGGAGCACATACAACAAAACCAACCCCAGCAAAGACAGTGGTTAAGCTGAAAAACAGACCAAAGAAACAAAGCACCACCCAGAAGGAAAAGAAGCCAAGCACTATAAAAGTGCCACCTACCATAGAGACCATATAATCCTGCACCTGAACAGGCACCAAACACACTACACAGCCAAAGAAGATCACTGCAGAAATGCCTGAGGCAGAACCATGAGAAGAGACTAGAAGCAGAGTAGAAGAACCTAGTACAAAAAAACTGATTCGTACATCGGAAGGGGCACCGCAGCAACAACACTCGGAAAATGATTAACAAAATGCTAACAACAACACAAAGAGTTGAATCCCAGAGACCATCCCAAGAGCCCTTCTGCCCACCCACCTTGGTCTGGTGAATCCTCCGTTGTATTCACATGCATGGTTGTCATTTCACCTCCTGTACTTGGATATTTGAACTTGGCACACCTGTTATTTATTTATTTATTTTTAAATTTTTTATCAATGACAAGTTTTGTCTCGTGCACAAAATGTCACAGAATCGCAGAAGCCTGTGCCATTTATAAGAGCATCCTTTAATCAGACAGTATTTTGTTGCTGTCATATAGTGCCACAGTGCAACTTAGATACATCAAGATCAATGGACATTGTGATTAGCTGGAGTGATTACTGTATAACCTATTAGCATAAGGGGAGGACTGACATGTGGAACTGGCTCTTAGGCACTATTTTAACTGAGAGTTAATCTCCATCAACTTCCAGTGTCCTTAAGGAGTGCGCTTCTTCTTTGAGCGAGCAATAAAATACAAGATTGGTACTTAGGGTCAATGCAATATGATCCTGAATGTACCCAATGTTCCACTTTCTGTAATTCTGGTTTTGCAGCACTTGGCAGAGGCTAGTCCTCCTCAACTGAATACCAATGTTTACATATTTTAGGAAAGATCACTATATGTGAAAAGAAGCTTCCTTAAATATCTCACATTGTAACTTTGCAACGTTTCTGCCATTAAATCAGGAGGTATAAACCACGTTTAAATGCATTTGAATATGAGCTTCAATTAGCACACTCTGCAGAACCATTATGAGCCCGTATGAGACCCATAGAACATTCATGTATGTCGATTGCTGCCCAATAACTCATAATACAATACCACAGAAAAATGTTAGTGATCTAATGTACGTCATTTGAACTGCACAGATTCTACTGCTTGTGGGAAAAATCACAGTATAAAAGATAAATAGTATAAGAGGCTGGTTGGGGCAGTCCGAGAGGATACAGGGATGTTCTCCCAGATCCAGGTATAATTCATGCACTCAGGACTTGGAATAACATCCCGGTATGTATCAGAAGAGCACCAATCCTACTACAATTTTGGAAAGAGCTGAAGATGAACCTCTTAAAAAGAAAACTACAGCAAGATGCGGTATTGTTGGACTTGGCCCTTTTTGCAGGGTCATCCCTGAACTTTTTGCCTTCCCCCTGTATTGTTTCTGACCTGTTTTTGTTGGTTTTAGGACTCTGGGCACTTTACTACTGCTGATCAGTGCTAAAGTGCATATGCTCTCTGTATAAAGTGTTATGGTAATTGGTTGTACATAATTGGTATGTTTGCCTTACTAGTAAAGTCCCTAGTAAAGTGCACTATGTGTGCCAGGGCTGGTAATGCAAATTCTACTAGTGGGCCTGCAGCACTAATTGTGCCACCCACACAAGTAGCCCTAAAGAGAGATCTCAGGCCTGCCACTGCAGGTCCTGCGCGCAGTTTGTTAACTGCCTTGTTGTCCTGACAAGTGCACCCATTTGCCAGGCCTTACCTTCTCTTTCTATGCACATCAGACACCCCTATAGTAGGCCAAGGTACCCCCCTGGGCAGGGTGCAGTGTATGTGAAAGGTAGGACATGTACTGAGGTGTGTACCATGTCCTGACAGTGAAGTTCTGCCAAATTCGTTTTTCACTGTTGCAAGGCCATCTTGCCCATATGACAGAATGGAGAATGCTGTGTCCCATGTTTCCAGCATATCTTCCCATAGGCATAAGATGGAGAGGTGGAGTTTAGTGTGCCTGAACTCAGAATTTAATAACACATCTTTTTGTGAAGATGGTTTTTGAATTGTGTGTTTAGAAACCACGCTTTCAGAAGTGGCTGGTTTCTTGTCTTAAACCATCCTGTGTGCCTCTGCCTGGTTGTATATTGCCTGCCTGGGTTTAGTCGTGACAGGGTCTGGGAAGTGTCCTGACCCCAGGGAGGAGAAGGTGAGAAAGCAACAGGCTGGCCTGCATTTGATGTGAGGGGGAGGAGTAGCCCCCTGGATGTGAAGAGGGCTGTGTTGCTGCCACAAAAAGATGGCTCCACCTCCTGCTGAGCGTCTGGGCCCCAGATCCTGACTATCTAAGGAGGAGGGTGTGCACTGGCAGGAAGACACCCAGGTCTGGTTTTGGACCGAGGTCAGAGCCCCCTGAACACAAAGACTTCAAAGGCATTTAGGGGTATAAATGTAAGAGCTGAAACCCCTGAACTCAAGACTGAAATCCATATTGAAAAAGGATTGAACCTACTTGGTGCTCAAGAGGAACCTCTGCCAAAGAAGAACAGCTGAAGAGACTGAAGAGAAGGACTGCCCTTGCTGTGTGTTCTGGGGCTGCCCTGAAGTTTGCTGGTTTGACTAAGGAGAGGACAAGGGACTTTGCTGTGTGCTGTGTCCCCCTGCTTGTGAGGACTTTGCTGTGAGCTGTGTCCTGAAGTAGCGTGTCTCCAAGGGACCGAGGAGAGCTGGTCCCCTGTTGTGGAAACTCAGGAACACAAAAGTTTCCGACCGGGTCTCAGCGACGCTGTGTGCGTGGTGCTCTTGCACGCCTGAGACTGCTGTGTGGTCCGTGGTACTGTTTACGAGGTGCCCAGTGATCGCACTGCCCCCGCAGCGTGAAACATTGCCCATGCTGCTGCCTTGCTGTTGTGGCCCAAGCCGTCATCGAACCTGAGGCTGTGAGGAAGGATCACCGCCGCCGGCCCGAGCCGCAACGTGCTAACGGGGCACTTGAAACTGAGGACTGTGTCTCAGCGATGCTGCGTGCGTGGTGCTCTTGCACGCCTGAGACTGCCGTGTGGTCCGTGGTACTGTTTACGAGGTGCCCCGTGATCGCATTGCCCCTGCAGCGTGAAACATCATCCACGCTGCTGTATTGCTGTTTGCGGCCCGAGCCGGCATCGTAACTGAGGCTGTGAGTAAGGATCACCGCTGCCGGCCCGAGCCGCAACGTGCTAAAGTATTTCTTGAAGCTAAGGAAGCTAGAAGGTGAAAGGGATCGTGATCGTTGTTCTTCTAAAGGAATCTGCCCAAGATCATCAACGAGGGAGACGGCCGTGCCGTAACCTGTCCGGCTACAGCATCGCCTAGCAACAGAGCCGCAACGTGATCGGGATCGCCCAGCAGGACATCCGACGAGCGGGGAGAGAGAGAGAGCGAGGCAGCGCAACCCCCCCCCAGGTAAGGCTTGGACTCCGGTCGGGAGCCGCAAGCGTGTGTGGCCTGGGGAGGCGTGCAGGAGGAGTACAGGAGTGCTCCGCGCTCTCTCCCGCTGCACCGCGTTAGACGCGCTGAGTCCCCGAGCGGCCCGGATCTGCCCAGCTGGACCGGGCCCGCCGCTGTAAGCCTATGACCGTTGTCTCTGCTGTTGGGGCCTGGTGGTGTCCGAGTTAACCGCATTATTATTGCATTACGAACTGCCTGATTATTGCATTACGAACCGCATTATTATTGCATTACGAACTGCCTGATTCTTGCATTACGACCCGCATTATTATTGCATTACGAACTGCCTGATTATTGCATTACGAACCGTATTATTATTGCATTACGAACTGCCTGATTCTTACATTAAGGACTGTCCTAGTATTACATTATGAGCTGCATTATGAACTGCACAGCATTGCATTAGGACTGCATTAGAGATCGTAAATTGCTCATTGATACCGCAAGAACCTACAAGTGATTGCTGGCCTAATAACCGGCCAAGTGAATTATTACGAATACACATATGTTGGTTTTCTATCATTTGGTCTCATCGTATTTCTTTTTAGAAAGATGCTGCTAGTTTTATGAAACCAGTGTGGTGTCCATTTGTGGTGTAACCACTGTGTCACTCGGAGTGTGGATGCAAATACTTTACACATTGCCTTGGAGATAAGTCTGGCTGCTCGTGCCAAGCTACCAGGGGGTGAGCAGGGGTTATCTAATGGTGTGTCCCTCCTTACCCTGACTAGAAGCAAGGGTCCCTATTTGGACTAAGGTACATACCTCAGCCAACTAGAGACCCCCAGTTCTAACAAGTATCATTCCACTTTTGCTTCCAGAACCCAGCAACCGCCACAATCCAAGGCCTGCGCCCACTTGTGAATGCCGAGTAGAGACAGAGACATGCTTTTCTGAACTTCCCAGGTATACGAAATTTCTTCGGCCGAGGAAGTCAGCACTGTGTGCAGAGTGTGAGTGCCTCTTGTTGAGAGACTGCTGAGATGCGATGCCTGGCCTACCCAAAACGCACAGCACACAAGTAGAGTCATGTGACTCTCACACGACTTGCAATGGTAGTAGACACCTTAGAGCCAGAGTATAAGCGCCTCATATTTCAGAGCATTTCTTGCTGAGCAGATTTACAAAACAAATAACACAGCGCAGCAATCAAAGGTGCTGTGCAGTATTGGGCTACGGTAGAGAGAAACTCAGGGGCATATTAACAACGGCCAGCGATAATTATCGCTGGCCGTGCTTAGCGATAATTATATTATCGCCGCCTATCTCTGGTATTTATCGCCCTGGTAGCGCGTTATTAACAACGCGTTACTCCAGGGCGATAAAGATTCCAGAGATAGCGAGGTTATCGCACTTTTGCAGGGAACATCGCTGGTTTTCCAGCGATGTTCCCTTCAAAACGGCGATAACCTTGCTGATACGACCCTGTGGTCGTATCAGCAGAATCCATCTCCTATGTCTAACATAGGTAAGTCAGGATTATAGCAGACGTTAGATTTTGGCGAAAACGGCCGTTTTTGCCAAAATTTAACGTCTGCTATAATCCTGTGGGCTGCCTTGTAAATATCGCGATGTGCACATCGGCGATATTTGCAACGTAGCCCATCCGGAGTACGCCTAGTAACGCCCACTTTGCATCTCATTAGAGATGCAAAGATGGGCGTTGGGGGAAAGGGCGATAGTGCAAGGGTTCACGCGATAGCTTGACCTTGCTGATTAGGCGATAAGATTATCGCCGCTTTTCGTCCGAAAACGGACGCTAAAGCGGCGATAATTGTTTATCGCCTCGTTGATAATATGCCCCTTAGAGAAATAAATGCTGCGCTCTTCCCCTGCAATGGTGCAATTTAAGACTGCCTGGCACTATGCCCAAACGTTTGCAACATAGTTCAAAGGTGTATGCACATTGTCTAGCATATGTCTTGTACTGGAAGGTGGGGCGGCCAAAGCTTCTGATTTGTTTTTGAGAAACAAATGAATTTCATCTCCCATAATGTATAATGGTGTTCATGTAAAGCGATCTGAATGCCCTTGGGTCATGTTTGAGCTACATAAAAACTGCAAAAATTAATACAAATTAATACCGAAGGCGAGTTCATTTCAATTACAAAATCCTACGCTTATGCAATATTTTTTAAACATTTCACACATTGGATATGTGCTATACGGTGAAGCACACATGTAGTGTTTGAAATGTTTAACGGAATTAGATTGTTTTTCCGATGGTGCACCTTTTTCAAAGGGCGTTATATTTTGACACAAAGCCAGGTCCCACAATCTCTGTAGATATGCATTTGCTTCAAAACCACTGGTGGTTGCATTCGAACAAACAAAGTACCTTCAACTTTCCAGTGCAAATAAAGTTTTGAACTAGAAAATAAGTATCATAGTAAGACTTTGCAACACTTTGCATCACTTTACATGACTTTGGGGTACTACAAATTCTGGATAAATTTGCCTCTTGGTTGCAGCCACAACCTTGATGCTTAGCGATTACAACTCATTGAGCGTTCCTTGAATGTTGGTCTTGTTGATTGCTGAGAAATATTCTGGATAACACTTGCCTTTCACATTGGTAATGGCGCCAATTTGTTAAAGGATTACACACTCTATTGCACTGGAGCCAGCTTTTCTAGGATTACGAACGCAATTTGCATTTGTCCGCGAGAGGAGCTAGTGAATCCTCAAATTGTACAGACTTTATATTACTTGAATTATGTGTGGTGTTACGGTATTGCCAGTGGCGGGAAAGTGAGTGCATATTGTTAGGAATGCGAGAGCATCATGCTAAGGTGTATTCATTATGGTACAGCTGAAGAACTATGTATATTGAGCCTCATTCAGATCAAATCCTTGATTACAATTCACTGAAGGTATTTATCTACAAAGGAAAATGTATTACAGTTTTGGTTATTTAGCGCATCTAATAGAAAAATGTGTTCTATCAGTCACCTATAAGAAGCCATAGAGTTTTCACCAATCATAGAGAGTGGGTTGTACGGCAATTGCGACAACGTGTATCATTTGTCATAGTAGAAATAGTGAACTGTAGTGTAATTGACAAGATACTAAAAGAGTTATTTTTTTGTTGTAGATTTCAACACCTGCGCAGTTCAGGTTGAGCCCAGCAGTAACAGCAGGCAGAGCGAAGATATCCAGTGTCTCTGTTGCTCTCTCTCTTGTGCCATTCCCCTTTCCCCAGGACTACTGCTGACCAGCATAAATACCCTTTACATGGTTTCCAGCTCATTCAGCCATTTGTACATATTAGCATTGCTCCTGTTGAATCCAGAGTGCCAGGTTAGTGCAAACTTGACTGACAGCTACCTCTTCAATCATTTGTTGACTATATCTTTGCCTTGTTCCTATTCAGTGTTCCACTGCTTTTTGGCTAATTTTGCCCTATACAAATCCAACATACACACATACAAAATGCAAAAAAAAGCAACTTCTCTACTGAATACTTATAAAATTACAGCAACAGATACACACTCACCAGTAGAACTTGGGGCGTTGGATGGATTTTTCCTATTCATAGCTAGAGAGGTTTGCCATGATATAAAGCATGTTTTTTAATCCCCTGTTAATTATCAGAACAGAATTTTTCTGCAAATGTTGATATTCCCATTTTCCAGTAAAATAGACAATGAGGTCTAAGAAACATGTCTGATTCATTCTTTAAGGTCATTCTGATTCCTCAATGTAAGAGGGTTATTAGTCAAAAAAGGTCTGAGAAATTAGATTGAAACGGGTTCAGAAAACAGGAGGGTGAAGATAAAAAATGTGGGAATGACTTTGCAGACCCGGGCCAAGTCCAACAAGGGTGACTTCCCACCTTGAGTAATTAATACAATCCTTGTCAGGGAGAACCACTAAAGTCACTAAAATTACTGGAGCTCAATTCACTAGTAGCCATGGTATAGAGCAGGCAGGCTTAACTTACGGGTAATGTGTAAAGTATTTATGCAGTAGCAAAACAGTAATAAAGTCAAAACACTAAACAGGAAAAATCTCAAACCAATTTACAAAAATAGGGTACATTTTAATAAATATATTAAATGACACCAAGTGGACAAAAATCCATAAAAATAGCGCAAAAGGGCACTAAGTGGAAACCATGGTCAACTGGTTGCAGTAGACTATGGCCTAGGTCCGAATTGAGAGTGATCGCAATGGATTAAGAGTCGTATACAGTAACCAGGTTCGACCTAGTTGTATTTTTTTACATTCAGATATAGTCTCAAAAATTGAAGTTCAAAATCTTCAGCAGGGCAAAGCAGCAGGCTATAGTTGAGGAAGACTCTACGAGGTCCATTAGCCATTGGACGAGGTCTCGATGAAGCTGTTGGTTTTTGGTGGGAAAGCTCCAAATGGTAGGAAATTCAAATTTCATACCCAAGGAAGGTCCCTCGCTGGCTGGATACTTTTAGGGCTTTAGCCAGGTTAAGATTTCTTTGTTTGCACCTTGCACTTTTTTGGAGCTCGGATACCTCCTGCGGGGCAAGGCTGCATACTGTAGCCAAAGAGGGCTTAACAAGGCTGGATACCTTCTTTGCGTGGTCCCACTGATGAGAATTTGCTGCCATGAGAAATCTCTGCGATACAAAAGGGGATGATGGACGAAATCTCTGAGCATGCAAAACCTGAATATTCAACCCACCTGCTCCTTGGTCATTTCGGCTTGGCAGATTTGTCCCAGTCCACAGAAAGTCTTTGTAGCCAAAAAGTTCCTAAGTCCCAGATTTTCAGGGGTTTTATGAGAAGTCCACCCAGGACCAGCCAAAGGTTCCTGGACCTCAGTAACCCCCTCTGGGAGTTAGAACTCACTCCTGCAGAGGCCAAAAACAGGATCCGGTCACCAGATTGTGGGTGAGGGCGAATCCTGTTCCTTTCTAAAAAATGGTGTAAAAGGTCTCAGGGTCCACCCTACCCACTTTTGAAGCATTTCCTGTGTGCCTCGTACAAACAATCCCAGAGTGCCCCTCTCTGCCTAGGAAATGGTCAGCTGGGCAGTTGCAGAAAAGGCCTCTTGTACCTGGTTGTGTCCCTGTAGTTTGAATAGGAGGTCAGCCTTATGACCTTTGGAGTCCACTTCTTTGTCCTGGGTGCTAGAGAGAGCAAGCAGGTCTAGTACATCAGGGCTCTTCTCAGGTCTCAGACAGCAGGCTCAGTGCTCTTCTGATCTTCCTCAGAACTAGTAGCATGCTGAGGAGGGCACTGGGGATGTCACATTTATGGCTGGCACCAGCTTGTGGGTGCTCCTTCTGGCTCCTCCCTAACTAATGGGGTAAAAGTTCTGAGGGGTTACCCTACCCACTTTTGTAGCATTTCCTATGTGCCTTCCTGCAAACAATCCCCGAGTGCACCTCTCTGCCTAAATCCAAGATGGTGAAACTCTTATCCCCTTGTGCTGAGCCTAAATGTCCACCACAGAGGTGTGGATGGGGAAATGAGCAATCCCGCACCTGTGATAATTTCAAAACAGTTCTGGGGGCAGCTCCCCACCCAATGGGATTGGTGCCTTCCTGACTGGTGGAACAACAGAAGGGGTTTGTCCAGGTGTTATCTGACATCATCCCGTAGCAGGGGGCACCCTTTCAATGTTAATTAAGTTCCTGGGCACTGTCCAAATGGTCATTCTGCCAGAGAAATAGGAACATGTCCCTTTGTCTCTGCTCTGAGAGCAGTTTTCATACCTCATTCATGGCTTGAGCACTAAGAGGGCTAATGCAAATTAGCCTCCAAAGGCTTTTGACAGGAGAAGGGTAAGTTTCTAAAATTGCTTTTTCCTTAACATTTATTAAAAATCCAACTTCAATTGTGAATTTGGCTTATAATAAATTTTACAAAGAGTTGAAGAATGCAATTTCTAGGTGTTTCTTAGCCAAAGTGCTTGCGTCTTGCATGATTCTTCCTCCTGTCTCTCTTAGTTGGGACAAAAGATGTTGTGTGCATTGTTCTGCATCATCCTTTCAAGGTGTGATGTTAACCATCTGGTAGCTGATATTGGAAACAAAATGGAGTTTTCGGTATCTGAAGCTCCCAGCTGATTCACTGCTCCCATCTTCCATTAATGTATACCCCCTACCAGGACAGGTCTCCCAAAGCACATTTCCATTTGGAACATATCATGAGGGAGTAGAAACATGAGAAAATGATGGTACCTGGTTTCATATTTAGACTGAACCCTTGATAGGGAAAAGGAAAGTTCTTAACAGAAATAATTCAGATTTCTATGAACCTATCTTGTTTGACAGAAAGACCATCTAGAATGTCTGATATAGGGTGGATTCTGTCCTAAAGAAAATAGATGATATTTCACACTGGGATCTAATTGTTGTGAAGGTGGATTCTGTCATAAAGAAAATGTCACATTTGACATAAAGCTTCAGCAAACAAGCTGTACACATGGCTCAGTCTCTCCAAAATTATTTCAATGTTTTATACCAGGCCAAATGGCATAGTTAACAGTCATATGCCTAGTATGAAAAAGCAGGCTTAAATTGTACCGGAATACTATCTTTTGGAGTTAGGGCCTAAGCATGAGCAGCATGGTTTTCAGTGATCCTATGGAGGCTTCTGCATGTAATTGATGGAATCAGCCTATTAACTTAAAAACAGATTCAGTTAGGTTCCCTTCCTGTTTTTCAACTGCTTGGTGAGGCAAAATACTTCAGGTCTTCAAAGAAATGAGTCAATTAATCATTCAATCAATAAAACTTTATTCTATTATAAGGTTATAATCATAAAAATTAAAATACACAAAACAGCATCACATCTAATAACAACTTTGAAGTTGGCTTAAGAATAATGACAATTAATTAAAATAGCAAATGTTATGTTGTGTTATGATGTGTTCAAATGCTTAAATAGCGCACCGGTTTTCCAGTGCTTTTAGCATCAGATAGAATTTCTCTCAGCTCAGGTGATTCAAAACAGCCACGTCTTTATTTCTTTGTGAAAAGTGGGCAGCGATGTGCAAGATCGCTGGTGTTCTGGTAGAGTGTTCCAAAGCTTAGTGCCAAAGAACATAAAAGAGCGACCTCCCATACAAGTATGTTTGATCTTAGAAATAGTATACAGAGAAAGGTTGCTGGAACACAAATAGCGAGTGGGCTGATGCAGCTTAATCAGACCATTGAGGTTGTGGGTCAATCCCTGCCCTTGCTTGGTAGAGATAACACAGAACCTTGAATTAAACATGCTTTTCAACCACTAGCCAGTGGAGGTCGCGGACAAGTGTGAAACGGAGTCATGTTTAGGCAGTCGATAGATCAGTCTTGTGGCTGCATTCTGCATCACCTGCATGCATCTCATGGAGGCTTTATCAGCCCCTAGGTAAAGGATGTTACCATAATCCAGGCGAAATAGAATAAGAGTCTGGATGACAATACTTTGGGCAGATATGTGGAGGATCTAGATGAATTTCCGCAGCCATTTCAAAGTGGCAAAGCAGGTTGCAGATAACTTTGCCACCTGCAACTTCATAGACAGCATATTTCTAACAGGAAGCCTAAGTTCTTGACTTTGGCAGCAGGAGTAGGGGTATTATCCTGTGCCGCTGGCCAGAGACTCGGGTTCTTTCCAAGGATCAGCACCTCTGTTTTTTCATCATTCAGTTTCAGTGAGTTGTTCATAGACTGTCTATGTCTAACTGCTGATTTTTAAAAATAATCCACACACAAACAAACATCAAATACTGATAACGTCTGTAAAAACACAATACAGGTTTACATCTATTATAATTCTATTTTTTCAATAAAGGAATTAAATAATTAAATATAAGCAATCAATAAAATTATCAAAAAAACACAAAAAGCAATAGTGTATGGGTAAAAGTCTCATCACATGGGCAGATGCATATTGAATCATTTTTATACTGACCAAAAGGAAAGGACAAATAACTTCACATCAAACATAATCTAAATCTTGACAGGAGAAACCTTTAATGTCGGTGTCTCAATGATTCATTTAAAATGTTCCCTTCCTCTACTCAGATGCCTTCATTCCAACAGATGACCCACAGGCATTCCTCTCTGCATTGAGAAGGTAGCCTGAGAGGTCTAGGTGCAAGTCAGACTAGTTACACTCTCCTGGCATAGAAAGGCTTCTCTACCGTCAATTAGCGGTCTTAAGAACAATGGAACCAGCTAGCCACTACCATTTAGTTCTCCCACTGTGAGACTTAGACAAGCAGACAAAACAAAACATACCATTAAACCAAATCTTGACTCAAAACATACCAATATATAGCAGGTTGTGAGGAATAAACTGGATCCCAGTGACAGCAGAGTACCAGGACGGCACTAGTGAGGCTCCATGTATGAAGGTCCATCCATCCAATTTAGAGTACCGCAGGTTGATGGACAAAATTGTCAGCCACCTTCATCACATTTTCCTTCCTCCGTCAATGGAGTTGTACTCCAAACATGATAGAAGGAGCAATGGAAATCCAATACTCCGTCTGTGGTGTTTAGAGTATAATTAACATTGATGGAAACATGGCGATTCATCCTACACACTTGTGTTGGATGAAAAATAGCACAAATAGCCAAACCCTTCCACAACGTCCACAAATTCGAATCAAACAACTAAGTTGTTTTAAATGTTGTTAGAACTAAATGAATTTTAATACTATCACACATTTTGGGTGCGTGTGATTCAAAGAGGTTTTATTGAAGATGGTACAGGGTGTTTATCAGAAAACACGAAAAATATTCAGAGCCTAACATTCATCATATTTTGCCCACTTGCCACCCACTCTGCAATCATATTAATCAACTGTGTACCCCAAGTACAGATTTCCACTACCCAGTCATTCATATGTTCTGTATGAAAATTGGCCACATTATATCATTACACTCATATCATTAATCTGGATGTAGGCATACATAATCCTTGGCATGGACTGTATAAAAACCACAATATCCAAACCTATTCATCAAGTTACTTGCACACATTTTGGTGTAAAGTTTAGTCACACACACTACCACTCTGGAAGCTACTTACACTAGACACTCACAACAACACTTCCACTTCCTATAACACACACATCAAAGGGACCGAACTACATCTCCTACAAAGCAATAGATGGTAAATAGTAAGACATGGAAATGGAAGAAAATGGATAATATAGCCAACAAATTGGAATACGCACTCATGTATGGTAAATATTTTGAAGTGTTTTTAAAACACACTATATTGTCAAGTAAACAACACACATGTTGTTTTGTAATTTATATTTTCATAATAACCAAAGAAAAAGAGACTACAAAAATCTTTCTCCTCTGGGTATTAGAATAGATAACATGAAAATAAATTAGGAAAATCAAAGTCTGAAGGTGAGTTTCAAAACTAATAGTGTGAGTCATTGAAAATTGTAATGCCTCAAGTCATGTGGCTTGCCTTGCTACTATGAATAGCAATGTCCTCCTCAGCAGACTCTTCATCCTCCTGGAACTGATGTCATTCCTGACACCTACTTCTTGGGGTGGGGTTTTAAGAATATGTTTAGGGGGCTGGATCAGATGGTTTTGGGGCGAGAGCGTAATGGGAATGGTGAGGCTTGGGAGCATCTGACTGTGAATGGGAAGATTTGTGGATTTTGGTGTGGTTGGGACAAGTGAAATGGTAGAGGGAGATGGTGGATGAAGTCAGATGGAGATATTGGAGTGGGATGTGGAATGGGGTAGTCGCTTGGAGTCGAGGCAGGTGGTGATTTGAGGTAGGGGCTTTGGCTAAGGGCAGGTAGTTGAATAGTGGAGGCGCAAAGGGAGCAGGAGGAGGAATAGAGGGGGGTGTTGGAAGCACTGGTGTTAGCTGAGGAGCTCAGAGAGAGAATCTCTCTGTAAAGTAGACAGGGCAGACCGTTCACTATCTATGATGTCTACTACTTGAGTCAATAGCTGATTGCCACCCTAGGTGGCATGCAATAATGCCATCTGCCCCAAAGAGAGATTCTTCAGAACTTGCGGTGCCCCTCTAGCACCAGTGCTGAGGGGGAAGGGAGCAGAGGAGCGATGCCCTTGGTGAAGGAGATCCCAGCCCATTTCTGGCTAGGGTGTTGGCTTTATCCCTGTGTACATGAGTGAAGGTGCTGCTGGTTGTAGTGGTGGTGCCAGACACAGGAACTGATGGAACATCCTTTGTTGGTTCGTCCACCACTATGAGGGGCTGGCTTGAAACAGAAGCCTTAGATTCTGATTTTGGATGTCCTGCTAGACCCATCACCCTCAGTGACACTAGGCCCCTTAGAATTGGTCGTTCCACATACCAAAGTCCAGTGGATCTCCTGTATCTCCCCCTAAGTCTGACCAACATCTCCCTCGCTAGCTCCAGAGGAAGTTGAAAGCACACATTTGTAAACATATATAATTGACTTAAGAGGTCAATTACAAAAGGTATACACCTCAAAGAGACATAAACATAATACATTTGACCATACAGATCTCAAGAAAGGGTACACCAATGTACATTTTAAAGGGTCTGATTGTGATTTGGGAATTCCTGTTTCTCATTTACAAATGTCATGGATATTCTGTCTACCTTATTATAAGTGCATTATATTATCTAACATTAATAATACAGAGGAGAGGAAATACATCATATTTGTGATGGAGTAACCCATCCACCAAAATATAAATCCAGCCAATACTTTCTGACAAACGCATTACAACTTATATATTCTTTTTAATTATTAAAATGCTGCACTCTGGAACTATTGTATGTGTGAAAATCAGAATCAGGCAAATGTGTTTTATTTTTTATTTATTTGTGATGACACCCTGTTAATGTACATGGTGTCTACGCATAGTCCATGGCCGTCATTTACATTCAGACATATCTGATCTTCTACAACTATATGGATATTTCTTTACATAAACAGTTGTATGTGAAGACCTAGGCCAACTTTTCTTTGGCAACATTTAATGGGGTTTAGGTACAGCATAAAGTAAACATGCATGATTGTGCAGATGGCAATACAGGAGATGGACCCTGGGGTGAAGCATGGTTGAAACAAGCATGTACTACAGCCATTACAATGCAAATGTCGAAAAGGAGATAACAATGTAACAGTCAGTGAAAATCACATCTGCAGATGAGACAATAGGATTCCTGAGGCAATTTTGAATGGGGGCAATAAGAGTCGCCAGGGTGAATAAACGAGGGGAGTAGAGCTGATAGGGGAGAAGGCAGAGGAGGGGGCATCTGTTCAGGGTTAGGAGAGTCCATTTGTACAAACGTCACAAGAGATGGCTTATGGCAGGCTCACAGTCATGAGAGACCACTGGCAGCAGCACAAGCAAGGGCAGGGAGCAATCCTCCCGCTTTGGGGGTAGGATGTGCACAGCCTCAGGGTGGGATTGTCTCATCAATCAACAGTAAGGGCCTCCACACTTCATTGAAGGCATCTACTTTGTCATTTAATTTGTATGTGATGAGCTAATAGCCTCTGTGAAGTTCTAACAGCCATTCGTTGCATGTGGGTGTGGTGGGTTGCCTCCAATGCCAGAGAATGCGTAGTTTGGCTACTGCAAAAGAAGTAGCTAACCTTTGGTGTGTCATCAGATTGGGCAAGTCAAGGTATCCTGTACAAGGGCTAGCTGGGGAGACGGAGAAAGGGGGAAAGAGCTGTGACTGCAATGGTGAGAGCATACATCTGTCCAGCTAATGTCGGCAATGACCAAAGAATATGGTATACATTGGAGTGGTCCGCATGTCATTTCCAGCAATGGTCGTTGAGTAACAGCTTGACAAGTTTAAGTTTACACTGTGACCAGGACCAGTCATGAAGTACCTTGAAATTAAGGAACTTCAACCTGCATTCTCTGAGGACCCTGTCATGATTCGTCAAGAGGGATGACTACTCCTCAGGCGAGGAAGTTGTTCCCAGTAGTAGCTGTCACTCCAGTTGACAATATCGCCTCTGGTCCAAGGGCGGGAGTCCAAACTCCATATGAAGGGCAGGAAATGACTTAAGCAGCCCACCGGCATACATATGGTCCACCCACTTTAGGCAGTTTGCATGCCAGGATGACCAGTAAAATGGTCTGATGGAGAAGGTCGCATGTGCAAAAGTGGTGCTTTTTGATGCAGAAATGGTGAGACACCCAAAGGTTTACGAGCTGCTTTCCAAGACACAGCTAACGTTGCAAGGACAGGGTTGGAGGCCACCACACAGTCGGTGGTGGTCAAATATACAGTCAGGAAAGGGTGTGGACAGCTGAAAAAATGGTGTTCGAGGTACAGCCACAGAAGAGCCTCCTGAGTTGGGCCCAGGTACGCAGCTAGCTGTGATAACTGAAAGGCTACACTGTATGATCAAATATGTGGTAGCTGCAAGCCTCCAGCTGTCGTCTCATGGAGATAGGATGCTTAGAATCTCAGTTTGTGTCTGCTGCAGAAATAGGATCTGATGTTTGCCTCTATGCATGCCAGTAATTTGTTAGGATCTCAAAGAGGGCGCATGCCAAAGAGATAATGATATTGGGAAGCCACCGCCATTTTAATGGTCAGTACATTCCCCAAAGTGCAGAGATTAAAGTGTGACCACTTCAGGAAATCCCACTTTGAACAGTCTGTTAATGGGAGGAGGTTGTCCTCCACCATATGATACATGCCTGTATTGATTCTAACACGCAGGTAACGGAGCCCCAACAAAACCCACCTCATGTTGTAGCCATGAATGCAATCAGCTGTTATTCAACCATTTTATTTTGTAGCCTGACAACTGTGGGAAACCATCAATGATAGTCATTGCTGCAGCTATGAAGGCAAGGAGACAGGAGGAGCAAGATGTCCTCTGCATACAGGAAGACCTTAACCTCTCCCTTGGCAGTTGGGATACCACCCTATTTTGTGCCTGACAAAGCGCTGCCACCAGGGGTTACAAGGCCAGCAGGAAGAGGAGTGGGGACAAGGGGCAGCCCTGCCGAGTGCTAAACCTAATCAGGAAAGGGCCGACAGGTAGCCTCCACACAAGAACTTGAATATGCACTGATCTTAGAGAAGACAAATCTTTTGTATGAATTCCTCCCCCAACCCCATGTGCTACAAGACCTGGAAGAGATAGCACCAGTCTACAGGGTCAAATACCTTTTCAGAGTCTAGTGAAAGTGCTAAAAGCTGGGATAGATCATATTTTGATTGCTATATACGGCGGATCAGCACTCACAGGTGGTTGTGGGAGCTGCATCCCAGAAAGAAGCCGTCCTGAGATTCATGGATGAGATGGTGTCTTTGCCCACTCATATCGCCAGTACTTTAGCCATGAGGGCAACGCCCTCTACGCCGGAATCAACAGAACCCTGCTACACAAGCTCCAAACCATCCAGAACACCACAGCCAGACTCGTCCTCGGAACCCCATGACACGAGCACATGACCCAGCACCTACGAGACCTCCACTGGCTCCCCGTCGAGAAGAGAGTAACCTTCACGCTACTCACCCACACCTTCAAATCACTCCACAACATCGGACCCAAATACCTCAACGAGAGCGTATCCTTCCACGTACCCAAAGGAACCTCCGCTGCATCGACCTTGCCCTGGCAGAGACCCACGCATCCACACACCAGAGCAGGCGGAAGAGCCTTCTCCTACGTCACAGCAAAGGCTTGGAACGAGCTCCCAGTCAACATCAGACGCTCCCCTACTCTGCACACCTTCAGGAAGAGCCTCAAGACCTGGCTCTTCGACTGATCCGGAGCTGCTCATTCCCCCCTTTACCCCCCCAGCACCTTGAGACCCTCACGGGTGAGTAGCGCGCTCTATAAATCCCTGATTGATGATCTTCAAGACCACATTGAGTAAAGATATCAGGCAGTAGCTAGTGCAATCTAGAGGCCCCTTGTTAGTTTTAGGGCCCTTTGATCTCCACTTACTGGAATGCTTGGGTCAAGCAGGGCACTAGATGGTCCTTTCCCACTTTTTAATATTCCCTGGGAACCCATCGTCACCAAACGATTTAAACATTGGGAGTGTAGACATGGCAATAACACTTCCTCCTCCATGAAGGGCCCAAAGAGTAGGGCTTGCACCCCTTCCGATAACACAGTGAGCTACTAAAGAGCCAGGAAAGCGCCGACCTGTGGCGGCATAGCTCCCGATCCACCATTTAGAGGGAAGTATAGTAGGGAGAGACATGATTCACAATGTCGTTGGGGTGTATTACGTGGTTCTCTAGTGAGTCTGAATCGCAGAGATGGCTAGGAAGGATTCTCTCTGATTCAGCTGTGCAGCCAAAAGTTGACGCACATTTTCTCCATGATCATACCACTGCCATTTCAACTTGACCAAGGCCTTCTCACCCAATTTGTAGAAGTGTGAGTTCAAATAGATTTTTGCGAGCTCTAGTTGTTTCTGGAGGTTCGGCGAAGGTGATGCTGTGTACTGTGCCATGAGGGTGCATACATTGTTTTCTAAAAGATGGAGATCAAAGCTCTCTTTATGTTTGGCCAATGCAGAGTTAGCAATCATTCTGCTGTGGAGCAAGGTTTTGCTGGCAGCCAATAGCACCTGGCATGACCTCACCAAGCCATCACTGTTGAAGAGATATGTACGAATGTGGGATCACAGTTGTTCCTTACTCTCGGGTGACCTGTACTGGAACGTCTGCATTTGCCACTGACTCTAGGGTAGTGTAGTCCGCCCAATCTCAATGCCCAAAAATCTGCTAGATTCCCCTCCAGGATCTTGCAGTGTGTGACGTGTGGTAGTAACTGACCATGGAGTAGATAGTAGTTTATTCTAGACTGGGTTCCATGGGGAAAGGAAAAGAACATAACTCCCCAGTCCCCAGTCCCCGGATATAGTAAGTGCAAAACATCCACCAAATGCATGGTCCACCATGATATCGCTGAGTAGAGCTCAGCACTCGACATCCTTCATGGGACAGCTCGTATCTGGCTCCTGGTCATCCTGGACGTCTACTGGTCCCTGCAGCTGTAGAATCAAGGTCTCCATCTTCATTCCTGAAGCACCCGACATCAGTGGGCATTCGTCTACCGAGCCCCTGGTCCCTCCTGAGTGCCCAGACTCTGTCCCTCTGCTTTCAGGTTCCTTCCATCAAGAATCCACCTGTGAGTTCCACCAGACACTTTTCTTCTTTCCAGCAGTGGCATTTCTTTGAAGACCCCCATTGAGAACGACAGCGGTTTCTGACGCCACTTCGACCCTATGCACCCGCCTTCCCTGGGATAGGTAACTCTAGTACTTCAGTATACATGGGTGGGGTGGCTCTCAAACCTTCTATGTTCCAAAGGGTTTCTTCATAATCCACTGGGAAGGTTCCTTAAACTTTAAAACTGCAACTGCGACTCTCCCATTGAATTGTACGTAGCACGCAGTCGTGTTCTCACACCGCACCCGTCCTCCGTGGGGTCCCTCCTTACTCACCTTAGGTGGTTCCTTGGGGTCCCAGCGATTCTACATCCTCTTAACTCAAGTCGTGGTTCTTATACCACTATTTTAGTATATGGTTTGGTCTCCCCCTGGAGCCCACTGTGTATTAGTGCTACTTACGATTGTTTCTGTGCTACAGTATTGTGTGCTTTGTGTTTATCTGCGCGTAGCAGATACTGTGAGGTATTTAAGGTGTGTTATAATAATAAATACATATTTTTATAACTACTGTGTGATTCTCCTTTCATTTAACCAATACAATAGGGTTGCATTCTGGTAAAACAAGTTGCATAACATTCCTTCAAGACTAAGCCTGAAGATTGCTCTCCACAGCTACCACTTGGATAGCTTTCTAAGGTTATCTTTGACCTCTTAAATCACTATAAGGGTTGTTTGGACTGGTGCAAGGTGCCCACTTTAATTAGTGACAATAAACAATGGGGGGGAGTGATTCAGTTAAGGAGGTACAGAGGCTGGAATCAGTAAGGCTATTACAAAAAGAAAATACCTCTGACACCATAAATGAAATTTTTCTTATGCCACAGCAGTCTTTTTAATTGACCCTGGGTTATATTTATTTACAATATCAAAACTTCATACTTTGTTTATCCGAAAGTTAGTTCCTACCACGTGACACATTAAAACATACTCCTCTCATTTTTTTATACAACAACAATTTTTTTCAAAGAGTGACAACAAACTAGTGACATAAAAGTATTTACATGACATACATACATATATGTGATTCGTGACCAAAATTAAACACTTCAAAAGCATAAACGTCAGAATAATGAATCTTTTTGACTTGGAACAGTCCTACTAATTTGCATATGATACAGGGACTACATATTCTTCTGTCCTCAGTATACTGATTTTCAACAGGTCCAAGAGAGATTAGAGAGTTATTTAACAAAACTCCAATCTTGAGCTTGCCTTGTGGGGCTTGGATAATGAATAGAGATGTAGCTTCTCCTTTCCTCTATTCTCGCAATTTCTGTAGCTTGGACAATCTTCTCCGTGAATGCACTTCTTGTCCTACTCGAATATATCCCCGCCCTGATGAAGACCTTCTAAAGAACAATCCTTTTTGGTCCTATATATCGAAGGTCGAAACGCGTTGGCCCCCATCTGAGAGGCTTAGAGTACCCCAAATAACATTGTTTTAAGCTCAAGATTGGAGTTTTGTTAAATAACTCTCTAATCTCTCTTGGACCTGTTGAAAATCAGTATACTGAGGACAGAAGAATATGTAGTCCCTGTATCATATGCAAATTAGTAGGACTGTTCCAAGTCAAAAAGTTTCATTATTCTGACGTTTATGCTTTTGAAGTGTTTAATTTTGGTCACGAATCACATATATGTATGTATGTCATGTAAATACTTTTATGTCACTAGTTTTTGTCACTGTTTGAAAAAAATTGTTGTTGTATAAAAAAATGAGAGGATTATGTTTTAATGTGTCACGTGGTAGGAACTAACTTTCGGATAAACAAAGTATGAAGTTTTGATATTGTAAATAAATATAACCCAGGGTCAATTAAAAGACTGCTGTGGCATAAGAAAAATTTCATTTATGGTGTCAGAGGTATTTTCTTTTTGTAATAATCACTTTAATTAGTGGACATCATATACCAGGCCAACTTCCCACATTGGTGGCAGTGGTGGGATTCAAGCCTGCATTGTTTTACCAGATAAATCTTTGTATTGGTTAACTGAAAACAACTAAGTACTAGGTACATATAATATTGGCTTAGAATAAGTAAGTTCTACTGTAATTAGGGCTGGGTAAGTCAAGGGTTTAGCACACCCTTTCTCCAACCTCAGAGAGTTTAGTTCCCACTAGGTTAGGTAGGTGCAACACCTCACTACACTTAGTATGTCTTCTAAAGGAGATGCCAGTGGATCTCTGCCCTCTAGATACAGTGAGCTTTCATTCCAAGAATTGAAAGCCCTGTGCGCCTCTAGAAAGCTGAAGACAGGGAGAAGTGCCAACACTCAACGTCTCATAGAGACCTTACTTCTTGATGACCTTAGGAAGACCCCTGGGTCAGATGAACAGGAGAAAGTGGGTGGGGCAGGGAATGAGGACAGGTCAAGAGGTGACACCTTTTATGACCTAGACTCAAACCCTGGCCAGGAGGAACAAGATGGTTCCCACCTGTACAACTCAGATCTTCAGGGAGATGATGGAGAAGGCCAAGATGGCCCCCTCTGGATCTAGATCTCCCTCTGCAGAGTCTAATCACTCAGGACAGTCTGTAGGGACCTCTGTTTCTAGCAAGAGGGACCACTCTTTTGATAGGGAATACCAATTTCTTGAACTTGAGAAAGCTAGGCTTAGGCTCAGGCAAGAGCAATTGGTCCTTGATAAAGAGTCCCTAGCAGTCCAGAGAGCTAGAAAAAAGTTGGGACTAGAGTCCCATGGTGGCAGCAACAGTGTCCCTAGAGTTAAAGAACATTATTTTGACAATAGGAACCTGAGCAAGATTGTCCCTCCTTATCATGTTGGGGATGACATCCATAAATGGATAACTGCTTTAAAGAGGGCCTGTAAATTTCAGAGGGTCCCTCAAGAGCAGTGGGCAGCTATCTTGTGGCTCTCCTTTGCTGACAAAGGTAGAGATAAGCTCCTCACTGTTAGAGAAAGGGATGTTGACAATTATTCAGTTCTGAAGAGTGCTCTCATTGATGGGTTTGGCTTAACCACTGAGCAGTACAGGATTAAGTTCAGAGACACCCAGAAGGCACAGAATCAGGACTGGGTAGACTTTGTGGATAGTGCCAATAAGGCTCTGGAAGGCTGGTTGCTTGGCAGCAAAGTGAATGATTTCAAGGGATTGTACAATTTGATTATGAGGAAGCAGATCCTTAATAATTGCCAAAATCAGTTATTGCATCAATACCTGGTTGACTTTGATCTGACTTCTCCCCAAGAATTGGGAAAGAAGGCAGATAGGTGGGTCAGACCCAGGGTGAAGCAGAGAAACTAGAACCATGGTGGTGACCAAAAGAAGCAAGATGCTAAAACTTCAGATAAGGGTGGGGACAAGTGTAAAGATGACAAGTCTTCATCAGGGCCCCAATAACCTGCATCTGGGGGTGGGGGGGTCACAATCCAACAAAGGGAAAGGCAAAAAGAAACCTTGGTGTTACTTATGTAAAGAAAAGACCCATTGGACAAAGGTGGCCAATTGTCCAAAGGCCAAGGATTCAACTCCAACCACCACTGCCCCTAAGGCAACTGCTCCCCCTAGTACAGTTTCAAGTGGTGGTACAGCGAACAAGGGGTTAGTAGGGTTAACCTTGGGCTCTGATATGGGTTCTGGCCTAGTCAGAACTCCAGCTCAGGCTGTGCTTGTCTGTGATGGTGGCATGGATATTGCCACCTTATTTGTCAGTCCCAGTAACTTGGGCAAATACCAGCAGCAGCCTTTGATTAATGGTAAGGAGGCCATGGCATTCAGGGACACAGGTGCAAGTGTCACTATGGTGACAAAAGATCTTGTGGGCCCTGACCAGATCATACTTGGTGAGATGTACCAAGTGACCAATGCTAACAATGTCAGGACTGATCATTCCTTGGCAGTTGTTAATTTCAGCTGGGGAGGGGTAACTGGCCCTAAGAAAGTTGTGGTTAGCTCAGACCTTCCAGTAGCATGCTTGTTGGGCAATGATTTGGAGACTTCAGCCTGGGCTGAAGTGGAACTTAGGACTCATGCAGCAATGCTGGGCATCTCTGCAGATGTGTTTGCTGTGACCAGGTCACAGGCCAAACTGACTTCTACTGAACTGGCCCTGGATCCTGAAAAGATGGACCCTGTGCCTTCCAAGAGAAGGAGCAGGAGGGGTAAGGCTGTGTCTTCCCCCCAGACTCAGAGTGAGGATCAGTCTCCCGAGGGAGATGATCTCAGTCCCTGTGAAGGAACTGGCTCAGATGAACCTGAACCTGATCAGGTTGAGTTCTTGGGGACAGGGGGCCCTTCCAGGGCAGATCTGAGTCAGGAGCAGCAAACCTGACCCTCTCTAGAACCCCTCAGACAGCAACCATCTGCTGAGGCTGCTGGGAATATCAGTGGATCCCACAGGATCTATTGGGATGAGGGACTCCTTTACTCAGAGGGTAGAGACCCCAAGCCTGGAGCCACCAGGAGGTTGGTCATACCTCTGAAGTTTAGGGGCTTCCTACTCACCTTGGCACATGACATTCCCTTGGCAGGACACCCAGGCCAAAGTAAGACTTGGGACAGGCTTGTCCCTCACTTTCACTGGCCTCACATGTCTGACGACACCAAGGAGTTTTTTCGCTCCTGCACTACCTGTCAAGCCAGTGGTAAGTCAGGTGGTACCACAAAGAGCCCCCTCACACCACTACCTATGGTGGGGGTTCCCTTTGAGAGGGTTGGGATTGACATAATTGGTCCCATGAACCCTCCTACTGCATCTGGGCACAGTTACATACTAGTGGTGGTGGACCATGCCACTAGGTATCCAGAAGCAATACCCCTTAGAACCACCACAGCACCTGTGGTGGCCAGGGCCCTCCTGGGAATTGTTTGCAGAGTGAGTTTCCCTAAGGAGGTCTTAACTGACAGAGGTACAAACTTCATGTCCAGTTATATCACTGCAATGTGGAAGGAGTGTGAAGTGAACTACAAGTTCACCACACCCTATCACCCACAGTGCAATGGGTTGGTTGAAAGGTTAAAAAAAAACCTAAAGGTCATGATCATGGGCCTCCCAGAAAAGCTTAGGCGAAAATGGGATGTCCTGTTGCCCTGCCTTCCCTTTGCCTACAGAGAGGTCCCACAGAAGGGGATTGGCTACAGCCCTTTTGAACTTATGTTTGGGCATCCAGTTAGGGGTCCCCTGTGTTTATTGAAGGAGGGATGAGAGTTACCTCTCAAACCACCTAAGCAAGACATTGTGGACTATATACTTGGTCTCCGCTCCAGGACAGCTGAGTACATGAAGAAGGCCAGCAAAAACCATGAGGCAAGTCAAGAATTGCAAAAAGCTTGGCATGACCAAAAGGCTGTACTGACTGTTTTCAGCCAGGACAGAAAGTATGGGTGTTGGAGCCTGTGGCCCCAGCAGCCCTCCAAGACAAGTGGAGTGGACCCCATACTATTCTTGAGCAGAAGTGAGAGGTCACCTACTTGGTGGACCTTGGAACTCCTACGAGCCTCCATAGGGTGCTCCATGTAAACAGGCTCAAACCCTATGTGGACAGGGCAGACATGGGCTTGCCCATGGCTACTGATGAGGAACAGGAGGAAGAGAGTGACCCACTCCCTGACCTCCTCTCACAGGACCCTGATGATGGCTCAGTCGATGGTGTAGCTTTGGCAGGCAGCCTCACTGAGCAACAACAGATTGATTGCAGGAAGGTCCTCAATCAATACAGGCATATGTTTGTCAGGGTTCACGGGAGGTTTCCTCCTTGTGACCCTGTTTTGGCACTTACTTCTGCTCCTCTAACCCACCATTCCACCTTTAAGCCTCGCTCTGCCTTTAGCTGGCGAGTATGCTGGCGGCGCTGGACATCCAAGATGGCCATCAGCATGCCCGCTGTTTAGCAGTCTAGTTTCTCTCACAATTGAACTCAGGTGAAGCGCGCGCTAACGTTCTATGGCGCACTTCACCGAGAGTCTTCCCGAGTATGGAGGTTACTGCGTCGCAAACAAGTTAGTCAGGGGGCGTCGCAGGCGACGGGTTCTTCAACGTCGGTCCTCAGTATACCCTGAGCTTCAGGTTAGTGATATTTGTAGGCGCATGCTCAGACGGATTTGGGGTGAGAGAATTGCGCATGCTTAAGAAGTAGCGTCTCTCTCAGGAGTTGACTCATTCAGTCAGTGAACTAAAGGGAACACCTCGTATTGAAGGGAATAGCGTTCTGTCCAACTCGCTTCATTCCTGGTCTAATGAATCCCAAGGAATTCCTTGTCGCGATATTGAGTAGCAAGCCCCGTCTTATGATGTATTAATAAGAGTGTTTTTATGAGCAAAATCTACGCTACCATTTAAACCTTAGCGAATTGTCAGTTAAAAAATAAACATTTCTACTTGACTCTAAGCTGAGTTATTAGACTATATAATTAGTTGAGTCCTGGAGTTGTGCCCGTGAGGGTTATAACGCAGCAGGAGGCGACAGACTCTGAACTAAGAGAAGAAGAGTAATTTAAAAAGAAAACGATTGAGTATCAGTTTACCTTGAGAACCAGTTGTTGTAGTAGATAAGAATACTATTCACAGATTACATTGAGAAGATTCAGAAAAAGATTAAGTACAGACATATACGCACTAACTAAAGTAAGTGTTGGAGATTGCAGAGAAGAAAAAGATTAAGGCATTAATATATATTTATCAAATGTAAAACTTACCTTGTGTTTCCTTATGTTGAAAGCAGCATAAAAAGAGTCCAGTGCATCCTATAAGAGAAAAGAAATAATTAATAAACTTCTTACAAAAGAACGTAGTTATACAACACATGAGAAGCTAGAAGAGAAGCAAGCCCCTGAGAAACTTCTGGTAAGATAAGTGTTAGATTTGGGGGTCTCTAGTTGGCAGAGGTAGGTACCTTTGACCAAATAGGGACCCTTGCGTCTAGACAGGGTAAGGGGGATACACTCCTAAAATAACCCCTGCTCACCCCCTTGGTAGCTTGGCATGAGCAGACAGTCTTATCTCAGAGGCAGTGTGTAAAGCATTTGTGAACACATACAGTAATCAAGTGACAACACTACAGATGGACACCACACCAGTTGTATATTAAAAATAAGTA
The DNA here is from genome assembly GCA_963921515.1 of Calotriton arnoldi. Classification (NCBI taxonomy): domain Eukaryota; kingdom Metazoa; phylum Chordata; class Amphibia; order Caudata; family Salamandridae; genus Calotriton; species Calotriton arnoldi. Next base: position 6,798 of record CAWUFW010023744.1, on the reverse strand, counting down.
TCTTTTATATAGATTTAACACAAGACCACAAACGACAAAAATCTACAATACTGTACTTCAAAAATGGTAGAATTAGCTCAGTTCTCTTACGATGGTAAATGCGACACTTTGAGTTCAATGTACCTTTGGATGCGCAACGCTATACAACGAAAGTGTTGCAGGGAAGGTGATGCGTCGGTTTCTTACTGCGCTTCCATGGCGATGCGACCAGCAACGCCGTGATGAGATGAAGATCCGGTGCAATGAAACAAAGATGGCGTCTTCTTCTTGATGCGACACGATGCGTGCACGCACGACGGCCGTGCGGCGACTCAACGATTCTTCCGAGCCGCGACAGGCCCTGCGACATGCTTCCCGGTGATGCAGCGGCGTCTGATGCAACGTCGATCCTCTACTCCGGCGATGCGAGGCGCTTCGGCAACGATGCGACGGCCGTGTGTCGACTCAACGATTCTTCTGAGCCGCGACAGGCCCTGCAACACGCTTCCCGGTGATGCGGCGGCATCTGATGCGACGTCGGTCCTCTTCTCCGGCGATGCGAGGCGCTTCAGCAACGATGCGACAGCGGCTGCGGCGGCGACACTCTTCTCCGTTGATGCGGCAGCGTCTGATGCGACGTCGATCCTTTTCTTCGGCGATGCGAGGCACTTGGAGATCTTGTTACAAGTTGATGAAAGTACACACAAAGTTCCTTTCTCCTTTCTTTGGCAGTCAGGCAACCACTGCAGGCCAATCCCCCAAACAGCACTCAGCTTAGGGATAGTCTCCTCCTCAGTTTCTTTGGTTCCTCTCCTCAGCAAAGGTTTCTTCTTGTTTCCCAAAGTGATCTGATCTAAAGTTCTGGGGTTTGGGTCCCCTCTTTTATACACATTTTCTCTTTGTTCTCTGAAGGCAGAGAGGCCTTTGCCTAGTCCAAACCAGTTCTGGTCAGTCCTGGATCACTTTGTTGACAAGACTCCTTCTTTCCTTTCACAGTGTAGGCCAGGGACATCAGACACACCACAGGAGGTGGAGCCAGCATTATGGAGGGAAGGCACAGCCCTATTCAGGTCCCAGGTGCAACTCCTCCCACCCATCTCCATGCAGATCTCTCTATTCAGCCCTGTGCTGACTCACCCTGTCTCCTGGAGTCCCCCAGCCCCTGTCACTCACAAACCCAGACAAGGAATACACAACCTAGCAGAGGCAGGCTTAGATAGTTAGGCAAGAAAATACCTACTTTCTAAAAGTGGTATTTTCAAACACAGAATGTTAAAACCAACTTCACTAAAAGATGTATTTTATCATTCTGAGTTCAGGCATACTAAATTCGTTTTTCTACCATGTCCCCTGGGTCAGTTAGGATTATAAGATGTAATAATCAAACTGCCCATTCTGGCCTATGGAGAACGGGTAGCCTTGCAATAGTGAAAAACGAAAATGGCTGTAATTCACTATTAGGACATGCCACACAAACCAGGGCATGTCCTACCTTGTACTTACAATGCACCCTGCCCTTGGGCCTACCATAGGGGTGACTAATATGCAGAAAAGGGAAGGTTTAGGGACTGGCAAGTGGGTGTACTTGCCCAGTCAACATGGCAGTACCAGACTGCACACAGGCTCTGCAATGGCAGGCCTGAGACACACTTTTACAGGCTGCTTCTGTGGGTGGCACAACCAGTGCTGCAAGCCCACCAGCAGCATTTGGTTTACAAGCCCTGGGCACACTCAGTGCACTGTACTAGGGTCTGACAAGTAAACCAAACCAACCAATCATGGAATCACTAATCCATACACCAATTTATAACAGAGAGCATATGCACTTTAGCACTGATCAGCAGTGGTAAAGTGCCCAGAGTCATAAAACCAACAACAACAGGTCAGAAAAAGTACAGGAGGAAGGCAAAAAGTTCAGGGATGACCCTGCAAAAAGGGCCAAGTCCAACACAACCCCCTTCCAGCCAAAACGCAGGGTAGACCAATCACTACCTTGATGGGCTTCCCTGCTCTGGGCGATAGAACCTGGACCTGGCCCGCAACAGCAGGGGCATATTCCAGTTATACCCCAATCTGAACCTATTTGGATCCCTCTGTCCATACTCTCAGGGCCCACCAAGCTAATCCATGGGGAACCCTTCTCCTCACCTGTGGACACCACCTGTGCAACACCTAACCTTAACTTACTCACAGGTGTGTCCCAATAGACTGACAGCAAGCCACAGTTGCCACTGACAGTGGTCAAGGATGAGACCCAGGCCTTATGCCTCTCAGGGTTCTCAAACCTCTGTGGCGTCAGAGAGCGGGGGGCAGTAGCCCAAGGTGCTTGGCACCCTTTGTCCACTCTCCCTCCTGTCAGGTCAGGTATGACATCCTGACACTGACCTACCAGCCCCGGGCCTGTACCCGGCGGCTGGACTGGAGACTGGGGTGGGCTTTCCCACACCCGGTCCTCCTCCTCCTTGTTGGGGCTCTGTACCCTCCCACCTGGAGTGGTACCCCCTTCCAGAATTGCCAGGGCACCTGTGGCAGGTGTCCTGCTCAATTCGCCCACCAGTTCAGGGGTTCTATCCTGCAACTGGGCGTCCAGGTCAGGGGGGATACCCTGAACCTGGCCCTCCAACCTAGGGTCCAAAACCCTCGAGTTGAACCAGGGTCAGAGGCGAGGACTCCCTCCCTCCACACCCCCTTCCAGAGTACTGCCCCCTCCCATCAGGAGCGGTACCCCCAGAAGACAACCTGCTAGGGGCACTGTTAGCAGCTGCCCCTTCTTCCAGGTCAGGGGGGACACCCTGAACCTGGCCCTCCAACCCAGGGTCTGTACCCTTAGGCCGGACCTGTGCCTGGCAACACAGGACTTCCGGGGGTACACCAACCCCCCCCCAAGGGAAACACACTCCTCTAGAGTTGTGTAAGAATCTGCCTGGCGCACCAGGACTTCCTGGGGAGTACGCATGCCCCCCCGAGGGTAACACATACCTCATGTGTCTTGTGACAGTCTGCCTGGCGCAGGTCTCCCGACCCCTGTCCATCTGACAGCGCGCGAAGACTCCCCAGGACAGAAGTGGCGTCACCATGGTCACTCCTTAGAGACACAGCCCTTCTGGCTGGCCCCTGACCTACTGGTTCTTCCACTGGGGACTCTTTCCCCCTTTCACCCCTCAACCTGGACTTCTGCACCCTCCCAACTGGAGCAGCACTGCCAGACACCAGAACCACTGGAGCTCTGTTTACAGATGCTCCCAGTACCCCAGATACTAGGGGATCCCTCTCAACGGGCGGCCCATCAGGACAGACTAGGTTCCAGTACTGGTGTTCCCTCATGGAACCATCCAGGACACGAGACTGGGGTTCGGGCACCTTGGGACATGCAGCCCCACACTCACTCCGCCTCCACCGAGACAGGACGTGAGCCCTTACACCTCTCCCACTACACCAGGACCTAGCAGGGCTACTCTGAACCACTTCCACCACTCCGGGTTGGAAGATACCTGAGCCACTCCCCTTAGGGTCACTCCCCAATGCCTCTTCAGATCCTTTGGAATCCACCAAAAGGTCTTCCTCCCTGGTGAGCTCCCTGGGGTCAGAAACTCACTCTCCAACAGGTGTTGGCATAGCTCTGGAAAACAGGGACTTACAATATGCTCTCCCACAATTGGGTCACATAACCCCTCACAGGTGTTAACCAAACTATCCTTCACCTCACCATCCAGTGCCTCACACACGTACCCCACACCACTCTCCTGAGATTGGCAAGACAGTGTCAGACTGTCTCCGTCACTCAACCCACACTCTTCTGGGCGGTCTTCACACTCACACACCAGGACTTCACCCATGGGGGAACCCCTCTCCCTGCACCTCTCATCTAGAGTCAGTAGAGTGTCCCTCCCACCACTAGGACTATGAACCCCTGTGCCAGTTCCCCAATCCACCTCAGGGACACTGCGCACCACTGGAGCTACCTCATATCCTTGAACCTCCTGGTGTATATTAACCCCCTCCTTCAAGTCAGGCGCCACATCTCTGGGTGTGTGTACTACTCCCTCTGCACTAGATAACTCACTATTGCTGCCACCATCTGAGCTGGATTCCACCTCCAACTCAGCAGAGCTCATTTCTTGAGCTACCCAAATTTCTTCTTCTTGGGTTAAGGCCCTTTTAGCCTCATCAAGCTCTCTAAGCTCCTCATCAATCACTCTCAGCCTCTGCTCACCAGCCAGAAGCCAGCTATATTTTTCTGTTTCTCCCTCACTCTCAGGGAATTCCTCCTCCACAGACTCAACTGGTAGTGTTGCCTTCCAGCGTGGTAACTCAAACTGAAATAGGGATGCCTCTAGATCCTCCCTGGACCTTCTCCTCACAGGCAGCCCCCTTTCCTTGCAAAACACACGTAGCTCCTTCATTGTGTAGACGAACATGTGCCAGAAGTTAAGTTACATTTTGCAACAACTAACCAGAGTCCTTGTATCAAAAATACTTCCAGGAGGACACCAGAAAACAGAAAAAACAGTATGTGGTTGCGTTTGGTCTGCACTCACTAGTAGTGTTCACCAATCACTGTACATGAGTCACAAATGCAAGTCCAGAATCCTCACCGCTGACCACCAATGTTAGATTTGGGGGTCTCTAGTTGGCAGAGGTAGGTACCTTTGTCCAAATAGGGACCCTTGCGTCTAGTCAGGGTAAGGGGGATACACTCCTAAAATAACCCCTGCTCACCCCTTGGTAGCTTGGCACGAGCAGACAGGCTTATCTCAGAGGCAGTGTGTAAAGCATTTGTGAACACATACAGTAATCAAGTGACAACACTACAGATGGACACCACACCAGTTGTATATTAAAAATAAGTATCTTTTATATAGATTTAACACAAGACCACAAACGACAAAAATCCACAATACTGTACTTCAAAAATGGTAGAATTAGCTCAGTTCTCTTAAGATGGTAAATGCGACACTTTGAGTTCAATGTACCTTTGGATGCGTAACGCTATACAACGAAAGTGTTTCAGGGAAGGTGATGCGTCGGTTTCTTACTGCGCTTCCATTGCGATGCGACCAGCAACGCTGTGATGCGATGAAGATCCGGTGCAATGAAACAAAAATGGCATCTTCTTCTTGATGCAACACGATGCGTGCACGCCCGATGGCCTTGCGGCGACTCAACGATTCTTCCGAGCCGCGACAGGCCCTGCGACACGCTTCCCGGTGTTGCGGCGGCATCTGATGCAACGTCGATCCTCTTCTCCGCCGATGCGAGGCGCTTCGGCAACGATCCGGCGGCCGTGCAGCGACTCAACGATTCTTCTGAGCAGCGACAGGCCCTGCGACACGCTTCCCGGTGATGCGGCGGCGCCTGATGCGACGTCGGTCCTTTTCTCCGGCGATGCGAGGCGCTTCGGCAACGATGCGACAGCGGCAGCGGTGGCGACACTCTTCTACGTTGATGCGGCGGCATCTGATGCGACGTCGATCCTTTTCTTCGGTGATGCGAGGCACTTCGGCTGCGGCGGCGATGCTTCTCCTTCGTGAGTCGCGCTTCCAGCTCCTTGCGACACGCAGTCCCTCAGAAAGTCCAGCACAGCAGCAGGCACTTTCCAGAAAGACTCTTGGGGAGCTGGTTGGTGAAGTCTGTTGTCCCTGAGACTTCAGCAGGACGCAAGCTCTTCTCTCAAGCCCTTGGAGATCTTTTTACAAGTTGATAAAAGTACACACAAAGTTCCTTTTTCCTTTCTTTGGCAGTCAGGCAACCACTGCAGGCCAATCCCCCAAACAGCACTCAGCTTAGGGATAGTCTCCTCCTCAGTTTCTTTGGTTCCTCTCCTCAGCAAAGGTTTCTTCTTGTTTCCCAAAGTGATCTGATCTTAAGTTTCGGGGTTTGGGTCCCCTCTTTTATACACATTTTCTCTTTGTTCTCTGAAGGCAGAGAGGCCTTTGCCTAGTCCAAACCAGTTCTGGTCAGTCCTGGAGCACTTTGTTGACAAGACTCCTTCTTTCCTTTCACAGTGTAGGCCAGGGACATCAGACACACCACAGGAGGTGGAGCCAGCATTGTGGAGGGAAGGCACAGCCCTATTCAGGTCCCAGGTGCAACTCCTCCCACCCATCTCCATGCAGATCTCTCTATTCAGCCCTGTGCTGACTCACCCTGTCTCCTGGAGTCCCCCAGCCCCTGTCACTCACAAACCCAGACAAGGAATACACAACCTAGCAGAGGCAGGCTTGGATAGTTAGGCAAGAAAATACCTACTTTCTAAAAGTGGTATTTTTCAAACACAGAATGTTAAAACCAACTTCACTAAAAGATGTATTTTATCATTCTGAGTTCAGGCATACTAAATTCGTTATTCTACCATGTTCCCTGGGTCAGTTAGGATTATAAGATGTAATAATCAAACTGCCCATTCTGGCCTATGGGGAACGGGTAGCCTTGCAATAGTGAAAAACGAAAATGGCTGTAATTCACTATTAGGACATGCCACACACACCAGGGCAAGTCCTACCTTATACTTACAATGCACCCTGCCCTTGGGCCTACCATAGGGGTGTCTAATATGCAGAAAAGGGAAGGTTTAGGGACTGGCAAGTGGGTGTACTTGCCCAGTCAACATGGCAGTACCAGACTGCACACAGGCTCTGCAATGGCAGGCCTGAGACACACTTTTACAGGCTGCTTCTGTGGGTGGCACAGCCAGTGCTGCAAGCCCACCAGCAGCATTTGGTTTACAAGCCCTGGGCACACTCAGTGCACTGTACTAGGGTCTGACAAGTAAATCAAACCAACCAATCATGGAATCACTAATCCATACACCAATTTATA